>JAKTWD010000580.1:0-52531 GCA_030581935.1 Metschnikowia corniflorae
GAGGGGGGCGGGCTCTCGTCGGTGTACATGTGGGACACTGCCGACGACCTAGAGGCGAACAGTATTGAGGAGGGGTTTGCGGGTGTAGTTTTGTTTAAGAAAGAAACCGACGACCACTCGGGAAAGTGGGACTCGATCCACGTCTTTGAGGTCGTACCGGAATCGTCGTCTCTGGCTACTTACAAGGTCACGTCGTCGGTGATTTTGGACTTACAGAAACAGGATAAAGAGGCACAAAAACCGTTTTCTTTGTCCGGTTCCATGACCAGACAGTTGGAAACAACGCAGACTCTCAGCACCGAGGGCGGGTCTCTCGAATGGGCTCATTTGGTCAACTTGGGCCAACTCGTAGAAAAGTCAGAGACCAACGTGAGGAACCTATTGCAGGATGTGTATTTCGACAAGCTCAAGGATATTCTTTTGAAGGACTTGCGGTCTTTGGGAGACGTTTCGGAGAAACGCGCTGAGGACGTGAAACAACAGGAGTTGATCAAGGGCTTGCAGGGGATATAGTGTGAAGGAGTAGAGTATCAAGTGATATGAAGTTAGATAGGTGTATTTGAATATGTAGCTGGGACGGGACGCGGTGTTATGATTTGACGCGCTGATACATTAAGGGGGTATTTGAGGGAGCCATATGTGATACGGGGGGAACCCTTTTCGAGCTGGGATGTCTGCACGGAGAAGGTTACTTTTCATAAAGGGCACCTCTACAGATCTTTTGTGTGAATGCAAAGAGAGTGATGTTTCTTACATGAATTTTAAAAGCAGGCCAATAGTATTGTACAGGTCCCGGCTATCATCAAAAATAACAAGTCTAAAAGTCTTCCTTCTTTTTTATCCACTCTATTGATGTGAAAGATCGGTGATAATCACGAAGTTGACTCTAGCTCTGATCGATTGAAGCTTACCAAACACTGAAGTCTGTTTTGGTCATCTGAAAGGAAGAGATGCCATCCTGACCTTGAGTTAATGTCGGTGGTGTTCACATGAGGGATGTGGAAAATGAGCCTCGAAATGAACAAAGAGGGGTCACTTGCGTGAGAATGTTTAAATCCCAAAATACTCAAACCTTCATTTCTTCTTCTTCCGCATTGCCGAGTACATTGCCAAGTCTACCGGATGGTCCTCTTCCTCACTGAACTCTATTAAATCAGTAGAAGACTCTCCAGAATCTGAATTGTTCGAAAAAATCAATGGCGTGTCATTATGATCTCGCTTCTTATCATCAAATTCAATTGGGGCTGGCTCTACCTGAAGCGTGGATGCCATGTTGGACTTCATATCGTTTACAAAACCCCAAAGCGAGTTTGAAACAGCCTGAAACATGTCCTCCGAGGTAGTACCTGCTAGTTTTGCGTCCATCAAATGACGGAACTGATCGCGGTCACCTGTTATCAGAAAAGTTTTCAAGTTTTCAGCTTCAACTTCAGAATTTTTGCTTATTGAACGTATATGACCGTTCGTACTTGGTTCACCACCTAGCGACTTCTCGAACTCCTGCAGGAGCATCTGGTCGAGGTTCTGAATAAGTGATATGGGTCTGGAAAGATTCGTCCAGAGTTTCGACGGTTTAGTTCCAGAATTGTGACGGTTTAGTTCCAGGGATGTTGTGGCTGTTGACGAGATTTGATGCGTATCAGACCCAACTGATGTAAACAGATCTTTACGCAGCTGACTCGAATGGTTTCGGGTAGTCACGTGGATGTTCTTGGTCGATGGGTGAGTGCTAGCATTTGGTCCACCCGCATTTCTCGTTTTGGGTAATTTCTGCGAAGCCTGGCGGCTATGATGCCCCCTTGGGTCCACTTTGGTGTCATTTTTAAGTTGCCTATACAAAGAGCGTTGTATTACAGTTCGTAGACTCAGAAGATCCCGCTCCGAGTCTCGTAGTTTCAGCTGAAGATTTGAAATAGAGTCTTTGAGTTCAACGACAGCCATTTCCTTGAGCGCTAGAAGTCGTAGTTTGTCATTCATATCTAGTTTCTCAAGGTCTGCTGAAGTCGGAATGGCTACATCAAGCAACGAGTGATGGCTGCGCGAGGAATCGGCTTTATGCGCTGAATTTTCGCCAGAATGTGCTTTGGTAGTATTAGATTCGGGCATGCCATTGCTCACTCTCTCATCACGTACTTTTGTGTGTGGATCATCGCCTTTGGTTTCATGCATTGTGCGAGTGCTAGTGCCGAGTATAGGTGGTGAGCGATCTGGCCTTGGAGACACCGTTTTGAAATGGATGCCTCGCGAACGAGAGTTTTTTCGGGATAGCCCGGAAGCCGTATTGCTATCTCCTATAGGATTATCTGAAGTTTTCGAATGTAGTCCATTTTGTGCCGAGTTCATGACTCCTGTAAACTCATGGAGTTGTCTCTTTTGTGAGGCCAGGTATGGTCGCGCTCTGGTTTCTGGCTACGCTACGCGTGCCTTGACGGAAGGCTCCAATGGACGCGAATACAATCAAATGTCATTTTTGAGGGACTAGTTTGTGTGATGTGGTCACAATTTTTGGGGATTAAAATTGATGGTGGTAATGCAAAATGTGAATTTGGCGAAGAAAAGTTTGTGATTGATTTGTGCTGGATCTGATCAAGATGTATTGTTCCAGGCCATTATTATGAATGGCTGCAACATCCAAGACTGCGACTCATCAGCGAATTAGTAGCGACTCGCCGGCTGCTAATGAGACAAGAGGGACTTGATACAGATAAGCAGGGCTCAAGACAGAAAAGCAGGGCTCAAGACAGATGAGTAGGAATCAGGGAATATTGTTTATGTCGAGAATGACTTTGCCAAGATTGTCAAAAAATAGAAGAATCGATCAGATTCTGGCACTTCCCTCTACATGCATTTCAATCCACCCATTTCCAGAACGCGCAGAGGTGGGAGACAGTATATTATCAGAACTTCTACAGCCTATAGTTACTTTCAGGCTTATGCCCAGCATTATCCAAGTAGCATATAGACAGAATATTTCTTCTTTTAGAACGAGCAAATTCATCATAACTTGTGTCATACTTCCCTTCGTAATGGCAGTTTGCGTCTTGGAAACCCCCCAGTATTTAAATTACATAATAATAATCAAGAGTACTCCTATGCAGAAACTCATAATATATCTCCGTGAGTCACCAACAAACATAGAAAAATCCATAATAGTGAGAATATTGCACGAACTTCTGAGGGAAAATCTTTCATAGAACTCTCCCTCTTTTGTAAAGGGAGGGGTATTAAAGCTCTTACACTTCAGAGTACTCTCTGTGGATATACTCATTACGATAGAAGTACTAAAGGTAAAAGTCAATAAGATCAAATCAGAACAAAAAAATAAGCACTCAAGCAATTGACAAGTAGCCTCGGTATCATCGTACCACATAATCAAAAATGCCCTGATCAATGTATGAGAAATACGAAATCTATGCACGCCGATGCGTGTAGAACACGTCGTTCACCCAATATCATATCACTCATGTCAGTTGTATGGTGGGATCGACTCTGTGCTCTATAACGCATGATCCATCGAAATAAGGAAATTTTACGCAATGAAGCCATGGGACACACAGAGACAAAAGGTTCGAGATCAACATACCTTCACCTCTTGAACCTCTCTTGTCTTTTCTCAATTATTTATTTGCCCCGATGGATACGACACACACCTGGTGATTTCAATGGCGTCTCTATGCCCGGTCTTCCTGTCATCCTCAGGCACAGTCTGAGAATCATATAACATATTCCATCTGCCTTCATCCCCTGTATTACTCACATTAATGCTCAGCGGCAGGCTTAGATGACGAGAAGGGCTTCTCCAGATCTATAAACAAGTGAGTGAACTACTCTGGTAGTCCTGAATCCGTTGAAGTACTATGTTTGGCCCAGCACTATGGCCATATTCCCTAGGTTATACTTTTGCAAACAAGAGGTTCACATCAACTATGGGACCCATCTGCAGCTGTATTGGCACACGAAGGAGAGAGACGGAGTTGACCGGCAGATTAGTTCGTCAATTTAGAGTTTGCAACTACAGTTTCAACCCCAGATAGTGCCTCCTCCAGTATAACTGAAGAAGACACACCCTTCGTACCCTGGTACAATAGGCTATAAACTTTCAGAGGGTATAAAATCGAGAGGAATATAGCTTGAATTCTGGATGTAATGCCGAAACTTGTCAATTAATCATACCATTGAGAACTTACGATCCTCTTCATCCGAGCCAGGACAAATCACCCAATTCAGAGACTCAAGTCAAATTTCCCTTCACACTTGTTTAGAAAGTCTTGGCGACAGCAGGCAAAGCGGGCAATACCGAGACATACAGTGGGGGACCATTTGAATAGCACGAGTAATCCCCATCAAGAGGCGCAGGAGGGATGTACGTATATCCGCCATAGCCTAGACTGGATATGTACCGACTGTTTCTGCTAACGCTGCTGCTATAGCCGCCACCGGTGGAGATATTATTGCTAGGATGGTACGCAGAGTGATGTACCGCGAAGAAGAATAGTCCAATGGGGATAAAAATAACGACAAGCAACGCCAGATGCTTATCCGACTTGTCAAAGACGTTCCTGGCCGCCCATATCGTTGAAAGAAACCAAAGCGGTATAAAGCCCGCTATTAAGGTCATGATCAAAAGCTTATTGAGGACCCTATATTCGTCCTCATCTACTTCTTGAACATTTAGTCTGACCTCATGAGCCACACACAACAATTCAAATGCAGAAAAAATAAGTATCGCAATGTACTTGTGGTAGTGATGGGCGGTGAGACGGGCCGAAGCGACCAGTCACCGTATTGAGTAAAGCCACGAGGATCTCGATAATCAAACACCCAGTACTTGCCATCGTGATTATCTAAAGAGCGTTCTTTTCTATTCGAGTATAAGACGGAGGACGGCCGGTCTGAAGCAGTAGAGAATCGCAACATAGAGACAAGAAATTCCGGTTTCAAGAAAAGCGGGGTTTTGGCTTATTATCGTATTCAGAGTGGACTGTATGGCATCGAAGAAGAGTCTGGGGTTTCGAGACCCTCAGCTGCAAATACACCAGTTACCCTTTGGGGAAAAGGGAATCGAGGAGAATATAAAAAACATTTAATTGAGTAGTGCAAGAACGAAGAGAAGAGAGGCAAGCTTGGTGTTTTGAACCTTGTTTGTATTACTTATGCCCACTCATGGTGTGAGTTCCTGCGGTTTCGTCTTATCTCATCTGTCAGTACAGAACTGGGAATTTATCATGAATTTGTCTGAGTAGCCAGGGGGATATGGGAAAGGTGGAGAACTTGAAAATAGATAAATAATTCAAACCAAAAGATAGTCCCTGGTCCGGAAAGTCTCTGAATGTACAAGAACGAAAAGTAAATACGTGATCACGACAGACATATTTGTGCGATGAAAGACAGACTCGCTTGATGCAATAGAGTCAGTGAGTAAGAACGGCGTAAATCAAGGTATTTCGGAAACATATGTTGGCCCAGAACTCTCAAAATATATTGATCACCATCTGTTTCGTGCTGGGATTTCTAATCACAAAAAGCGAAGTCATTGCAGCGTTTTCTCCTGATTTAGGCGATTAATCTTATCACGCAAATTCCGTCCACTCAAACTGGAACGCTTCTGTATATAATCTGCCGTGTTGTTAGCTTGATGCCCTAAAACTCAGGACTGGTATTAGACCCTACATACTGGATACGATTTAGCAGCATCGAGCATGTTTGAGCGATAAAAAAGTAGGAAAGTATGTACCCCAAAGATGCAAATGTTTCAAATGCTTCATCACTTTCATCATCTCATACCATTGGCTACACTTTTGAACGGGGGCCAGATGTGTGCACGTGAGATGAAAAAGCTCACTAGATTTTCCCACCTTACTCAAATCCATCAATTTCAGAATATAATATGAAATGTCCATTATCTTTAGCGAGAGCTACCCTACTCAATTTCAAGTGACCAAGGCTTCGTCACTAACTGCTGCGAGTACCCATTCTAAAATCTCTACCACTGTGTCTTTTAGGCTATTCTTGATCATCGGCCAATTGAGCAATTTCGGCCCCGCTCGGCCCCGCCGATGTCGGCGGGCGTATATGCACCAAGAGCAAAATAAGAGCAGATATCATCTGTGTTGTATTGTATCTAAGCATCCTGAGAAGTCCTCTCATCAATGATATTCAACTTAGGCTCTGAAGCCAGTCTACTTGAATCCGATACATACATGTACACCAGGATTATATCAGTGATGATCGGCTGCTCCAAATAAGTCAAGAAACGGTAAGTGTCATATAGGCTAAATCCAACTGGTAATGGTCGCTCGAAAGATCTACTAATGATGCTTTTCCTTCACCGATGTATCACCCATACGCGATGTACAAGGCCAGGACAATTCCTGCAATAGTGGCCTACGCCAAAACAACCGTCCGTTTTCGGTTTTTCTCAGATCCAAACATGGCATAATTGCGCATATACAGCGTAATATTTCATAACCCACTATATAACCCGATGAGTCTCCGGTTTCTTACGCTCCTCTAATATTCCATCCGTCACAATGAAGTCATTTGCAATCATACCATTCATTTGCTTAGCTCTCAGCTACGATGTTATCTGGCCTGGGACCTTGCACATCTCCAGAGTAGGAAATATCCCAATGTACAGGGACTTGTATATGGACCAAAACAAGCTTGTCACCAGCAGCGAGTTTTCAGCTTTTGATTACGGTACCGAAGGAACGTTGGAGATGCTTGCGAGCGGGAAGTATTTGAGCGTGGATGAGCATGGGAAACTTGTGTTGGGCGATACACCACACAAGGGATTTCTGTTGAGATCGGAGGGTGGTACGCCAAGAAATCTCAAGAGATCATTACAATATCATGGAAGCAACGAGTTTGAATTATGCGCCGATAATCTGATTGGATTCCGCAGCAATTGTGACGGCGCACGGCCTATCAGAGTCTCGTACGAAGATATCGTTCCTCCTCGGTAACTCGTTGGGAACAATGCTAGACCCATGGCGATAGGCGACTGCCTGAATTGCTTCGAATGGGTCTGTGCTGAAAGGTATGTCGGTGTTTAATTCTATGAGTTTAAGATGTTTTTTTTTGTTGTTTTGTAAGTCTCAAGATTGATTAAGTTATGAGATGCCCCCTCTAAAGTCAAGTCGTTTTGTCTTTCATACTCCGCCAATAGTAGCATGACGCAAGGCACTCCATTCAAAGTTCTACAACTTGAACGCCATTCAAAGTATTATTACAAACAACATGCCAGAACCCGACCTGTAGGCCCGGAACATATTCTCATAAAACATCAAAGTCTCGTTACCCAAAACTCGGCGATGCTGACGCATCTACTCATCAAATCGTCTTACACCTCCAACACTACTTCGCCTAATAAGTCTCGTATGATTGTCTCCGCCCTTGAAAGCTGAAGCTTCAAAAAGGTCTGAGTGGAGTAAGAATGCCTTAATATCTTCAGCAACTCTTCATTCAATTTGCCTCTGATCGACCTCAAAAAGTGAAGACAGGCTATCAAATTTGGCTCGTTTTCTCCTACCGGAAAACCGGCCTCGCCATCTGAATCGCGAGCAGCTAATACCTTGAAATTTAGCTCGATAATCGACGGAATCAAATTTTCGTTGTCGAAACTAGTTTTTGGGTACCCTTCAAGTCGTGAACAGTCTTTCACGATCTCAAATACTTCCTTTGCGTACTTTAGTTGCTGGACAGTTTGATCGGTTTTGACGAACAGCGCTTCCACCAATGAGGTCAAATTCCCAAGCTGTTCACGAAGTGCCTGCTCTTCAGAAGCAAACAGCAGGAAGTTTTGACTTGGAATCCTGACAATACTTTTCATCTTTCGCACGAAACCAGAGAGTTGTTCTCTTGCTGGGTCATTTGAACTCAGATGAATGACAACTCCACGTTTATGTAGGAAACAATTATTGTTTTGGGAATGATCGCAGTGCTCTGAAGAGTTAATCATCTCAAGACACCGAATACGCTCTTGAAGAACTTGTAGATTTGCCAACTTTGTCAGTTTCATTAAAGTTGAGGTTTGATTTCCAAGGGGTCTAGCTAGGGTCACGACCCATATAATTGCAGCTAACAATATGGTAGTATATTTCATTACAGATTGTGAGGAGTCAGTAAGAAGAGACCAAAGTGAGTCTATATATACACAGAAGCAATTTCAGCATCGTGCTTGGCCGAAGCATAGTATTTCCGCGGTTGCTGGTGGCAAAGCACGTCCTTATTAGTACGTCAGTACATGCTGAAGAATGATCTATTGCGGGCATTTTGCAAGGGTCGTTTTTGCTTAAGCGCAGACGCTCAGCCGCAAAATCACTGTTCACCTAATTAGATCTAGAAAGTGTATTTTAGGGACGTCAGCATCACCACTCAATCTCAGCCACACTCAAATCGAGATAGCGTCATACTTTGGAGCGAGTAGTGCCCGAGGTCCCAAGGGAAAAGGAAAGTTTCTAGTTGGCCCGACTTTATGCGACTGCAAATGTACTAGAGAGGTGAAAAAAGGCAGAAGAAAATGAGCGATATAGCCTGGTATCACGCACAAGTGCACGCATAATGTGTCAAACTTTGAGCAGTCATTGACACTTGGTAAACATCATTTTGAAAGCATGTGTAGGTCACAGAAAGACTTGATTGTAGAATACGGTATTTTAAATTGCAAGCCGAAAAAATTTTATAAGGCGAGATCTGTGTGTTACGTACGGTAGTTTCAATGAGGTACTTTGTCTCTTTCTTTCATGCAGAGTGGCAGTGAGAAATCGAAAAAGCAGCTAGGTTGAAGTAGTAGTATGAAAAATAGGAGATAGTGCTCATGAAGCGAAGAGAGCTGACAGTCCGATGTAGATTAGCTCTGGAACTTGTGACGTTGAGATCTTCTCAATATTTAGCAGTACTTACTTGGGAACGGATGGAATTTAAGTCACAAATTGCATATTGGTTCTATTGAGCTCTTGATAAGAATCGTTCTCCTGACTTTTCACGATTCAATTACATCTGAAGAAGTAAGATCATGTCTGTGTTATTTTTACTCGAGTAATTCTTGTCTCTCAACATACCACACTCATTCTTAGCCTTTTTTATAGTGTCTCTTGATGCTCAACCATCAATCCAACAACCAGTGAGTCTCCCGAGGGAAAATCCCATGACATCATTTCCATCAGTTTGGCTTCCACTCAGGGCACAACCGTTTTATAGAATTATGTGGGTGGAGATTTTTCTTTGTTTCCCAACTCGTATTTCCGGATGCATCTTCATTTCAATTCTGTGGTATTCTGAATTTACTGGCTGCTTGCTATCTGGCGTAATAACAGAAAAATGTTCAGAGTAAGTCCTCGTGAATTCAACTTCGCCCTCGGCACATCCAGCATTTTCACTTTTTAACTCAATTGTCAGGATGTGAGCTTGGCTGTGTGGATTAAAAGTAAAGCTTCGAACGAGCCTTACGTGCTGCAAAGAATGGCAACTCTAATTTCCTGGACCGTCTTCAACGATAAGCAATCGATAAACGTTTTGACTTTACATGTTCAAGCATTCGATTGAATCAAAAGCATGGAAATAATGTTCGATTTTAAGTTCAGCTCATTATTTGCCAAACGTTCAATCTAGTTGGCTAATTTATAGTCACAGCATAGCAGGTATAGATCTCCCCCGCACTAGTGAAGTAGACATGATTATCTACCACCCCATTTCTCGGCGTGCTTGATATTTTGAGTTGGTACGCTCCAACACTGTCTTCATTAAGCCTTGACCAACTTGACATCCCCAATATTGCTCCACTTTGCCTCATAATACCCACCTCTACATTATTCAGAAATCTCAATATAGAAATCTTTTATTGCAAGAGATGCTTAACAATATTCTTGGCAATTTTGCGCCGATGTGAAGGAATTTTTGACCAAAACCCTGACAAGACTCTTGTTTCCTGGTTTGCTCGGAACATTACAAGTGCCAATCTAAGATTACCTGATCTTGTACAAGAACATCTTTTGTGCTTTTATTCTCCATGACTTACCCGCGACAATCATATGCTCACAATGAAAGTGAAGACAGTTGGAGCATTCCACGATAAATCAAATTGAGCAATAAACATAGATCTATTTATAATCACGAATTTTACACTTTATAGCACAGGATGTTACCAACTAAAATCTTTATGCTTCGTGATTCCTATTGATGCAGGTCCCAATCTCAAAATATCCAATACGTTTTTTTTTTTTCCACTGCGCGACGCGTTGCCATTTTGCATCCTCGGTATTTCGGCGATAACGCCGTGTCTGCAGATCAGCGTCAGCCTCAATTTGGAGATAAGCGCAAACAACCAAACAACTCGAAAGTGCCTCTGGCATTAAATAACCGCTGAAACGCCAAGTATCCATGGATGACTCGTACATCGATAGCTCCCCGTCGTATGTCGGCCGTGGAGTTAAGGTGCTTCTTCTCCTCACACTACTAAGAATCAAGCACCCGTTGAGATGGGCCGCGTTTCTTACATTGAACCCAGCGATTAGAAGCTGGCTTCAAACACTCTTCAAAGCGCTGCAAAAAGATCGATTGACTGTAGACTGGCGGGTACGCAAACTTCTGAATTTGATCTCAGTGTCGTTTTTGTACTCGGCCACAAACGGAAGCCTGCGCATCCCTAAAGACTACATCCTGCTATACTTGATCAAGGCTTATTACGGCAAATTGGTACCCCCAACTTCACCCGTAGTTGTGTCTCCAACCACAGCACAATACTTCCGGGTGCTGGCTTACCCCGCAAATGGATGGGTGCAGAAACTTTACAGAAACAAACATTACTTGATTTTCCCGATTCTTTGCGGGCAAGTGCTCTCGAACTACTTGACTCCGACACAGTACAAACTCAACCAGCGGTATTTCTCAGCGTTCATAAAAAAGCGCTTTCTTGACCCGATCTGGATCAATTTCCGCCTCGGCGTAAGGACCCATTCGGTCGACTGGCTCGGCTTGCTCGCAAGCTACTCCAAGCATAATGCACTCCTCTTCGTATACGTGGCCTTGGCCAACTTTCGGACCCGGCTTTTGGCCAAATACTACGAGATCGGCTCGGACCACGGCGGAGATATCGCATCGGCCACAAGAGCATTCGTATCTTACTGTCTCAACCGCGCCAATACCGTCGCAAACTTTGTGTACTTGCCCAACCTATTGTCTATGCTAGTTATAGCGTTGACGGCACCCATGTTGACTACCATCGGTCCACTCAAACGCATTTTTATTAAAAACCAGAAACAGACTGTAAAACTCTATATGAAGACAGTTGGCTTCACTGCAGGGCTCTCGGCAATGTTGCTTCAAACCGTGGAGTTGCCTTACACTCAGAAACCTCACGGTAAAGAAGACAACAAGGCCGAATCTGACTGTCGCCTTGAACCCGGGTTCTACAATGCCGTGGGCGTCTACCTCACACACTTGATTGTGTTGTCCAAATGGCGCATTCTCAAGGAAAACCACCCGTGGTTCACCATTCTAAAAGTAGGAACGTGGCAGCGCATGGAAACGGGGTTGATGTGTCTATTGGTGTGGAAGCTCATGAACCTCAACGACTACTTATCTCGGAATATCCTCGGATCCGGAAATAGAGACATCGAAAGTCTCAAAGCAAACACGTGGATCAGGGCCATCGACTGGATCATGACCTGAACAGACCTACGCTCACTGGCACATACTTGATTTCATTTATTATCCGTGCTTAAGCCCTTTTCCTCTTGTTTCCCTTCTAGTTGGCGTATCCGGCGGCGCCGGGCGCATTCTCCTTGCCCTTTAATTTGCTCAACAAACCCTTGAATCTGGACTTGTCGCGGCCTGAATCCACTGCTCCGTCACCAGCCTCCCCAATGAGCTCATTGACACGGTCCCACAACGTGCCGCGTTTCAAAAACCCGTCTCTCTTCTCTAAAAACTCTTCCTGCTCCTTCAATACCTGCTTGGCGTGCTCTTCCTTCTTGTTGTTGTGGTTATCGTAGAAATCATCGATACTCTGCTGGGCGGCGGCCACGATCTCGGCCTTTTTCTTCGAGTTGGCAGCCTCGCGCTTCTCGATCTCCAAGTTGCGACGCTCCTCCCACGCCTTCAATGGCTCCGATTCGCCCTCGATAGCCGCAGAGTTCGCTCCTGACTCGAAACCCTCGAACTCGTCGTCGTCCGACTCCGAAACTGGCTCCTGATGGTGCAGGGGTATTTCTGTGTCTTCTACTTCCGGAAACTGGTCTTTGAAGTCGCGGATCTCATGGTCTTCGTCGGCACCGTCGTCGGCCAAAACCGCGCTGTCTTGTTCTGTCTGGAATTCGTCGCCGACGAGCTCTTTTTCGCGTGAAAAAAAGTCGCCCTCAATTTCCTGACCCGTGGTGTCCACGTCGATTTCTGGAAACTTGTCTGCCATTGTGTATGTGCTTGTGAGTGTGGAAAGGTAGTGCTTCAGATGTGTTTTGGTGGAGGTTACCTTCATAGAGTTGAAGGTGAGTGCTCGCTATGCGTGCGCGGCCCAAAAAAGTGCGCCCGCTAATAAAGTAGGCTCCAATTGAGACTGGCAAAGGTATCGATGCCGGGTTTGAAACGGGTGATTTCGCCGATTTGGGTAAATGCTTCAAAATTGACCCAAAGTATCCCAAAAAAAATTCTCAAAAAGTGTCTTTTGCGTTCATACCCCAAAAGTGCAGCGCTCACGGTGCACATGTAATGGTTGCAAAAATCGCAATAGCCATACTAAAAGCCCTTGATCTATCGTCGTCAGCACTTTCAAAGAACTCGTCTTTGGCCCCTCGAGAACAGTTTTGATACTTTTTCTCTCTCAAAGTAAGCCTAGAGCTTGTTGGCGTCGACGTAGTACACACGTATGGATGTGTCGTCGCTGCCCACTGCCAACTGAAGACATCCGCCAACTGTCTTCTTGCTAAACGCTAGTTTGTTGATCCTAGCGGCAGGGGATAAACTGGCTGCAAATCCGGCAACCTTGGTGATTGTAGTTTTCTCCGAAACCGAGACTGCGTACAACGCTAGGTGCCCGTTTTCGTGTCCCACACCCACAAGTATGCGCCCCTTGACCTCCTTCAGAAAACACGCAACGGACGTTATGGCGAACTCGGTCTTGACCAGACCAAGAGGCTCGAGGCCTTGCCCGACACGCCAGGCCTTCAAAGTCTTGTCACGTGACCCGGTCACCAAGGTATCGCTGTCTCCGGGCCCCCACGAGCAGTCCCAGATGATCCGCGCGTGTGCCTTCTCGTTCAACTCCACGAGCTCGAAGCGGCCCTCGCGGGCGTCGAGGAGGCGCCAGAGCGAGAGCTGGCGGTCACGTGACACCGCCGCCAAGTAGCCCCCACACGGGGAAAACTCGACGCTGACGATCGTCAAGTTGTGTGCCTTCAACACCTCTCCGACTAGCTGGTAGTCTTTTTCGGCGTTGAAGATCCGGATCACCGCGTGTTTCGAGGAGTTTGAGCGGCACGCCGACGCGATCAACGAGTGCTTGGGCGACGTGGCACAGCACGTGATCTCGTACCCGTGGCCATATAGTTTTTCGAGTTCCGGAAAGAGCGTGTGTCTCTGCAAGTGATCTTCCAAAGGCGGGCCTTGGAGGGATGCCAAGATATCAATGGTATCCTTTTTCGCGCTCTCGCCGTCGTTCTCCAAGTCTTCTTGTCTCTGCTGGGCTTCGCCAGCCTCCAACTGCTCATTTGCCGCCTTATTGGAGAGACCAAGAACCGGGAGGGATGCCGATTCAGGCAATGCTGCGCTGCTCCCAAAATCGGGAATACCGCAGAATTGGTGGAGTAGCTGATTCATGGCCTGGGTCATCTCGAAAACACGCAAGATCTTCTCGTCGCCCCCTGAGACAAACTTAGTGGCCGAGACGTGCGCCGCACACACCATGTCGTAGCCGTGGATTTGCGGCCTAGCGAACTCATGCCACGTGGGGTTTTCGGATTCTGTGTCGTTTCTGGTTTCCGTCCACGGCGCGATCAAACGAGTTGTCTGATCCAACGAGGTCGCCAAGAAGAACGTGCCCTCTTCGGACCACGTGATATCGGTGACCTCACGCACGGGGCCGGTCACGCCTAACACCGACTCCCATACATTGCTGCCCGGGTTTGTGCACACATATGATCTGATGGCACCGGTCTTCCCACTCGCAAGAATATACTGAGAGTCTGAAAGAGGATCAAGAAACCAGGCGCAGGACCAGAATCCACCCAGAGAACCTGTGGCGGTCGAGGCTCCCTTGATGGAAAGTTCACCCAAGCGGCTAGCAGTGACCCAGATTCCAGATTCAGGGTCCATTTCCCAGATCATCAAAGCGGTGTCTGCACTCAGGGATAAGAGCTGGAGCTTGCGTGAACCGTTTTGTTCCCCTTGAGGTCCTTCTCGGTTGTCGGCGGCTAAAGAAGGGTGCCACTTCAAGTCCGTGACCCAGTCGTCGTGCCCCATGATCAAAGCCTCGAAACTAAACGCGGCCCGGTCTTCCCCGAGCATAAATTTATACTGCTTGTTCGAGAGCAACACGAGTTTGTTCTCGTCTTCATCAGAATCGTCGATTGCTTCATTGAGACGCAACCTCCACAACCGGATGTACCGGTCCTGAGATCCCGAGGCGAGAATGTAATCTAGGCCCTCTTTTTCGGTGACAAATGAGAGGCACTTGACCCAGTCCTCATGGCCTTGGAGCACTGCACACAGCTTGACTTCGGCGGCATCGGTTTTGAAAGTATACAAAAACAAATCGGACGAAGTGCCCCCGACCACCAAAAGGTAGTTCTCGTTGATCTTTTGGAGACACAATGTTGTCGGAT
This sequence comes from Metschnikowia corniflorae, assembly GCA_030581935.1. NCBI lineage: Eukaryota > Fungi > Ascomycota > Pichiomycetes > Serinales > Metschnikowiaceae > Metschnikowia > Metschnikowia corniflorae. The sequence goes on from JAKTWD010000580.1 coordinate 14,817, forward strand.
AAAAGTTGTGTTTGACCTTGAATGAGTGCAAAAGCGACGCCTCCTGCAGTGCGGGATCTACCCGCCATATGCAAATATCGCCCAAAGAGGACCCGCTGATCAATGTGGAGTTGTCCACGGCCGCCAAAGCAGTAATCGAACTGTCTTTTTGGGTCACAAACAGCGAGTGCTCGTACTCCCCTGTTAGGCCTTTTCTCCAAAAACTTATTTGACCGTCCTCTCCGGCAGAAGCCAAAGTGTTCAGCCCAGGCAAGAACCGTACACACGTGACCTCCTTGGTGTGACCATTGAGTGTCTGAAAGACACCTTTCTTAGATGCCGATAACGGGTTCCACAATGCCACGTTATGGCCCGCACCGTAGGCCACGAGGCCTGGAATGTGGTCAAGCACGTGACCTTGTTTGTTAGCCCCGGCAAACACCGCTTGCTGTGAAATTGCAGGGGACGCCATTGTCGTAAATTCGATCAATTTGACTGATATTGGTGATGAGATGCCCGATGGGTGCAAATCATGGCCTGGTGCACGGGTGTGAGTTTACAGTCCATGCGCCGGTGATAACCGAGTCTCCAATTCAGCCCTGCTGATTTCTGTGAAGCTCCAAATTTCCCTCTTATCGCCGCTCTGCAATGGTCTCAGCGTATGTTGTTTGCAATTGATGAACGCAATTAAAGAAAGTGGTTGAATGAGAGTCTTTATGAAAGCACATGGATCTTTGAATTAGCTCAAGGCACTAATCTGTCAAACGTCCTTACAACTTCCTCCAAATTGCCATTCAACTTTCAAGATACGCTGCCCAAATTTTCCCGGATTTACTAACCATACAGCGTGCTTTTGGTCCATCAGGCCTCTCCGCAAACTATCCTCCAGTTCCATGACGAAATGTCCAACAAACTTCCTGCACTCAAAGGCAAATGGAGCTTTACGTTCAAGATCTTTAAGAACAACGCGTTTTCCGTGCCGCCAGAATTGGCACAAACACACGAAACCGCACCGGAAAACAAGTTCCTCTACACATGGGTTCCCTCTTATTTGAACGACGCGTGTGTCACGCTAGTAGACAAGAGATCTGCTGCCGTCAGTAGTCACGTGATCCAAGAGGAACTACCAAGCCACTCAGAACTTGCTATACCAAACAAACATCTACAGGAGGGTGCTACTACCGGGTTGAACGACTCGTTTGACCTATTGGTGGGGCACCGTATGCAGTCCCTCTGGACCCAACGCCAGGTCATCAAGGGAGACGGTGGGCAGATCTATGAGTTGGAGAATGGGAACATCGTGATTCGGTCAGCGAACGTCTCGCTTCACGGGGGGTTTCGAGGGTTTTTGGTTCAAATAGAGGTCGATCAGAAAAAGCTACACACAGAGGACTACGATCAGGTGTTCCGCGACATTATTTCTAAGTATGATCTCCCTCCAGGAAAGGTCTGTGCGCTGGTTATGAGTAAAACAAATTTGGACGTCTACGGCGACTTGGCACTACAGTACGCGGAGACTTTGAACTTTTGAAATTTTGCTCACGGTTATGGTTTTGCAGGTAGGCCTCGAAGCTCAGACTGGATGCACACCCGTACACCAGCTTATATGGGGTCATCAAACTGGTGTTCAGCCGGGCATAAGTGGCAATTTTTTAGGGTCTGCGCTCTCTTAAATGGTTTTCTGACAGTCTGCGGCACTGCCGAAAATTCTAATTGTGTGGTGGCCAGCGCTGCTGGCTTATTCACCAGCTCTCTTACGTGCAGGACATGTCAGTTTACTGCTTCAGGCTCCAGTAGGGAAAATGAATTTCTAGCTTGAAAGAGGCCACATGACTATTGGCTCACCTGAAGATCACAAAACTAGACTAGTTGGGCATAAGTGCGTTTCGAGATGCGAAAAGAATTGAGTGGCGCTTTCTATGAGGAAGTGTTGTAAGGTTGTCGATAAAGGCTTTTGATATTGGAACCGGAAGCTCTCCGCTGACTCACTTTGCAAGATCTGGCAATCCAAAAAGTTTACCGAGGTTGGAACCCGTGCACTGAAAACTTTTAGGAGACTCAACAATGCCAGAAGTCCGCCAATTCCAAGATATCCGGGAATTTCATAGTGCATGAGCCATTCTTGGTTCTGTACAGACCCTGAACCCAATTTAATACGCTTGGCTGGATCTGACGAGGCATAGCCGTGAGAAGCACTATTTCGTCTCGCCCAGGGGCTTCTGATCGAAAACGCGCGTCATTGAATAGCCCTGAAAGAGTTCAAGCCCACCACCGAATGCTGCTCCTATGTTACATGATTTCAAAGTGGTTCCCCGTTTGCAGCCGCCTGCACACTGTTAATGCCTCTTGGTATTTTACAACAGTGCCAACTGTCCCAATAAGTCGACAGACATGGCTTCGCTATTGACAGCTGTTCTCGAAATCGAAAAAACAACGATTTGACGATTAGTTTAAGTCAGTTTTTTTTTTTTTCACAATCAACTGTGTGATCATATTATCAGACGATCTTCATCAGAATCCTGGTCGCCGAAAGCTGACTCATGGGGCCTATTCAAATGAGCCAGCACGGCTGCCACAATATTCTAGATCGCTGAACCCACATAGAATATGACCTGAATCAGGCCGCTTGTGATCACAGTTTTCACCATACAAACTGCCATTTCTATGAGGAGAATTACTGACCTTTATGAAACGGCTGAGAACCGCGCGTTTACGTTTTGACGAACCAAAGCACTTTTTGCCTTCTCTGAAACTGACAGAAATCTACTTTTGGCGTGCTTGGAGCAATTGAAGCCGAAGAACCCATTTCATGGTCACGTGCACCTCGTGTTTGCTTGAGGGAGAACTGCCGCAGCTGCTGACGCCATTTGTCGAATTAAGTGCGATCGAAACATCACAATTGTTGATCGCTATAATCAAGCTCGATGAAATCTACCTTTGCCGACTTCCTTTGTCAAACCCAGTGACGCTGGAAACAGTTTGGAAGTGCTTCCAACTAAGATCGTGGCCTATCTGCAGGTCGGGCTCACGTGCGCAGACTGATTTTCACCGATGCTCATCACCAGGCACGACTAGAATATCTCCACGCTCAAAGCACCACACATCCCATTGAGATATATTTGAACCTTCAAAACCTTAGCTTATTATAAAAGCATAAATGGCGAAAAAGGGAAGAAAAGTCGACAGGCGCCAGCGCCGGGTGACCGAAGACGAGGAACTCGCACTGCTCCAGCAACGCATTGACGATTTCGATCCCAAGATAGATACCCCGAAATTGAGCAAATTTTCCGACGCGCCGCTCCTGGCAGACACAGTCAAAGGTCTCACGGAAGCCAACTTCATGAAAATGACCGAGATCCAGCGCGAAACAATTGGCATGTCGCTCAAAGGAAACGACATCATGGGCACAGCGAAAACCGGATCGGGCAAAACGTTGGCGTTTCTTGTGCCGGTACTTGAATCTTTGCGGCGTGCCAAGATCACGTCCTATGACGGGCTTGCGGCGATGATTATCTCGCCCACGCGAGAATTGGCGGTGCAGATTTTCGAGGTTTTGGCGAAAATCGGAAAACACAACCCGTTCTCCGCGGGACTCGTCACGGGGGGCAAGGACTTGCAGTACGAGAAGGACCGTGTGGCACGCATGAACATCCTCGTGGGCACGCCCGGGCGGCTAGCGCACTTGCTCAACGAAGCAGTTGGGATGGACACTTCCAACTTGCAAGTTTTGGTGCTCGACGAGGCCGACCGGTGTTTGGATATGGGATTTCTGAAGCAAATCGACGGAATTTTGGCGCACTTGCCCCGCACGCGGCAGACGCTTTTATTTTCGGCGACTCAGGCGGAATCCGTCAATGACTTGGCGCGGCTTTCGCTCACGAACCCCATTCGGATCGGTGTTTCGTCGGACGCGTCTGTTCTGGCAACCCCAGACTCGCTTGAGCAGTTTTACGTCAGAATCCCCTTGGACGAGAAACTCGACGTGTTGTGGCTGTTCCTCAAGCTGCACTTGCAGCTGAAAACACTTGTGTTCTTCTCATCGCTGAAACAGGTGCAGTACGCTTACGAGACTTTCAGGACCCTACAGCCTGGCGTGTCGCTTTTGCGCCTCTACGGCCGTCACAAACAAACAACGCGTCTTGAAACATCGGCCAAGTTTTCCAAGGCCCAGCATGCGTGTTTGTTTGCCACCGACATCGTTGCCAGGGGCCTTGATTTCCCCGCGGTCGACTGGGTCGTACAAGTAGACTGCCCGGAAGATGCCGCGACGTACGTGCATCGTGCGGGGAGATGTGCTCGTTTCGGACGCCCCGGGAAATCGCTTTTGATGCTTTTGCCTCTGGAAGAAACCGCGATGATCAGCCGGTTGAAAGGCGCTGGGATCGAGCCCAAGTACATGAACATCCGGCAGAAAAACCGCAAGCTGATCCGGCCGCAGCTTCAGCTGTTGTGTTTCAAGGACCCGGCAATGAAGAACTTGGGCCAGCGTGCGTTCATCTCCTACTATAAATCGGTCCACGTGCAGAAAGACAAGGAAATCTTCAAAGTGGACGAGCTCCCGACGGAAAAGTACGCGGCGTCGCTCGGTTTGCCGGGTGCACCTCAGATCAAAATGAAGGGCGGCGAAAGTAGCAGAGACAGGAAGAATCAGCTGAAGCAGTTGTTGGATTTGGTGCTGGCAGACGCCGAAGGAGATGTTTCTGGCAAGCAAAAGCCAGTGCGCACCAAGTACGACCGGATGTTCGAGCGGCAGAACCAGACGGTGCTTTCGAAGGAATACTTGAAGTTGTCAGGCAATGGGATTCGGAAGGATGGTGAAAAGGACGATGGTTCCGATAGCGACGACGCGTTCATGAGTGTCAAGCGACATGACCACGATATCGTCGAGGACGAGCTTCCCGATCTCTCTTTGCCCGTGTCGAAACGCCTGGCGAAAAAGGCGCTTTCAAAGAAGCTCTCTCTGGCCAGCAACGGGTTGCCCACTAAACTCAGATTCGACGACGATGGAACGGCGCATCCGCTCTATGAGCTCGAAGATGAGGACGATTTCAAGCGCAAGGGTGACGCCAAGCTGCAGAAGGAGCAGTATGTGTTGAAGGAAACAGAGGCAATGAACGACGCGGATGTCATGGACAAGGAGTTGGCCCGCGCGAAACGTCAAGAAAAGAAACGGAAGCGGAAGGAAGTCGAGCGGCGTATGAGAGAAGAGGATTCGGGGTCTAGTGATGAAGATGGTGCGGTGGTGACTCTCGGTACGGGAAATTTGGACCAGGATCTTGAGTCACTGGACGAAGAGGAGCATCCTACAAAGAAGGCGAGATGGTTTGAGAAGCCTGAGTCGAAGAGAGAAAAGAGTGGCGTGGAGGAGCTCGAACAGCCAGAAACGTTGGAGGACTTGGAGGCTTTGACGGCACGGTTGATTGGAGATTGAGGAATCTGGGTAGGGGGTGTTTCAGCTTTTGAATTGTTGTTGGAAGGTTATGCTGCGACCTGAAGGGGTTGCGTTTGACTCTTTTGGACTAATTCTGTCTTTTTTTCATGTGGCAAGATTGTCATGTCAAAGGCATCCCATATTGGTGATTCTAAGGAGCAAAAGGTCGACGTCAGGTGTAGATCAAAACAGGGGTTCTTTATTGAATACGGACGGCGTACGCTTGTATGAATTATAGATGATACGAGCATGGTGCTTTATGCACATTTCTTATTATATTGAAAAGCGTTTTCTTTAATTTAACAATGCACGTTATGGCCATGATTTTCGAATATGAACATACTTTTTGCAGTGACGTTGAGTAAGATCTCAAAGAAGTGTTTGTTCCCAGTGTGTTTGGATATTCATGACCATACGTAATCGGGAATATGACGATACTATCTACATAGAACTCGTAGAGGCAGCGAGGTTATGGGTGTCACATACATGTAAATGTCGGCACTGAATCTGTCTTTGAAAAACAAAGTCGGGCAAAGACCTTTTGAGCAACTCAGATGTGAAAGGAAAGTTTTCGATAGGAGAGAACATTTCCCTCTCAAGATTTAAGGTCCGTTTTTGAGATGTATCTCAATACATGAACATCTGCACCAACGGTGCCACCAGACTAATAACTCAAACACGGTTCATCCATTCATCACTTTAACTTGGGTCAATTTGGGGAATCTTCGATTTGATGAAATACACGTCGAGTTCATCTGATCTGGTCTGTTCTCAAAGTGCCCGATCGTGGAGCCTTAAGATGTATTGCGATGCAACAAAGACAACCAACACAAACAGGAAGGGAGATGCTCGGCGGAGATCAAATAAATCCAAGTCACATATCCATCCATGTATCTTTTTCTCTTTTCAATCCACTATATCTGTGGCAATGAACTAAGCACAGCATAAGTAGTGCATTGCGTTCACTACCGGTATATATCTCAAGCATATACCACGATATTGCCAGGGTCTTCTTTATTCTCCTCTAGTCCAAGTTCACACCAAAATGTATAAAACCCCCATTAGGGCCGGGAATCTAGTTGCATTCGTACTCTGCCACCTCTCTCCTCTTTGATCGAGCTTATTCACACCATGCCTTTCCCTTTTTCAATCTCTATATTATCGTAGGAGTGGCTACAATCTTCCCTGATATGTTTCCTAAACGGTGGATCCTGCCGGCCACTTTGCGGCCTTCCGCGTCTAGAATCGTTCCCGACTCATCCCCTTCAGCAAGCTCCTCGGCCGTTTTTAGGGCCTCGTTATCTTCGATCACATAGAGCTCCTGCAAAAACGACGACGGGTTTCCGCCCGCACAGAGAAAAACAGTACCCTTGGTACCGATGGACATGGTGATTTTTCCGGATTGGTGGAAATTGAGTGTGCCTATTTGGCCCTCGAAATTTTGGGTTAGAGGCGATGCGAAGTGGGATCTCGACGGCTGCAAATCCGGTTTAGAGGGCTCCAGCGGCGTGACCTGGGGCACGTGGATCAACACGTACTTTCCGTTTTCGGAATTGCTTGGGTGTGTGCCTCTTTCAGCGTCATCCGTTTTCATCGAGTCGAGGTCCAGTGTAAGCATATCTATGATGGTCTTTTGGTCGTCTAAAATGCGGTCGTACTCGTCCGCCTCCTGTTTTTCGTCTGGGTTCACTAATAAAGGCACGGCGCTACTCATCTCCGAAAACTCCGCTGGTTGGACCCCGTCAATGTCCTCAGACTTGATCGAGTCAACAGTGAGTGCTCTGGACGGCGTTTTCAGGTCCAATTCCGGCAGCTGCGTGCGGTCGCCAACACGTTCTGGCTCCAGCGTGGCCAGAGTATGCTTTTGCGGTCTCACCGGGAAAAGAAGCGTTTCCAGCTCCTCAAAAGCGTACTCCTTATTCATGTTGATACGCGTGCGCTGTTCGTCCTCCGATTCCGACTCATTTTCTGCGCCAGGAACATCAGGATTTTTCACCGTGCCGCTCTGCAGCTTGAGCTTAAGCCCCGAAAGCGAAACCGTGCTCAGCGACTCGCCCGAGGTGTAGATGCGGTCGGCAGTAAGCCCGGTCTTGCTCAGGGTCGTGCCGTTACCAACTGTCACCGACCCCATCGCTAGCGGGCCCGCCGACACCACGTGGGTGCCTACATACGCGCCGCCACGCCCCCTGCCCCTTCCTCTACCCGATCCCCGGCCCCGGTCAGAGCTTTTTTGCCCCCGAGACGGCTCTATCTTGACCTCCAGAAGCTCTCTTTCCCGGTCTTCCTTGCTTTTTCTGGCCACGGCTTTCGGCTTGAATTTCAAGCTTGGTTTCGCCGCAGGTTTTTTGGGGTTTAGCGACTCGAGTCTGTTAGACATTGTGCTTGTTTTTGAGGGAAGAACGGGGCGCCAGGAGTGTTTTTGGTGGGGGTCAAAACGGGTAGATTTGGCCTGAAAAGAGTACTCGCATCGCTCATGTTGATGCGTAGTGTGCAGGAACTGAGCGTTATATTATAGTCACGTGATGCGTGGGTGTTCTGTGTCTTCAGGTTTTGGTACGGGAGTTACTCTAAGCATGCGGTGATACGGGCGAGGCAAAGGGCTTGCTTTTTGAAATCACTTACTTCCGGGGTGCTCATGCGGTGAATGATTGGTAAGGAATACCTTGAATGAGGCATCGCGATCAGCACTAATGATGGGTTACTGGTGTGGCATGTTTGAGTGGCCCAGTCGGGCCAAATCAAGTATAATAGTCAAATTGATGTATTTCATAACTTTGGCCGTGATCGAGGCATGTAATTTGGAAACACAAAAAGCCAAGCATCAGAAGGGTATCTTTACTAACTAGGCCACTTCGTATGCTCGACGTATTGACAAAGTCACAATCTCCGAAAAAACTACTGGTTTTTTGTACTCTTGACCTGTTCTCTCTCAATTTAGGACTCTTGGTAGCTTTTGAAAACATTTCGATTTGTGTTGAAGAAATTTGATGTGCGTTACATAGCCTTTGTCGCAGTCAGTGGAGAAAAGTTGTTCCAGGCTCTAGAAGATCGGACGAGTGATGTCTTTCTTGGGTCACCCGGACCGTTCAATAAATCAAGAGCGAATATGAAGATCTTATGAAGCTTTCCGCAACTATGATCAGAATGATTATCGATGATAGTCCGGCTCACAATTGTCGATATAGTTAGTGTGTGCCAGGACAATTGGAAAAGGCGAGTAAAACAGAAAACTCCAAAGTCCTTTTTCCTGAAATATTTGCTAAAGAATACGCGAAAAAATCGACCCAAAAAACCTTGTGTTCACCAGGGCCCAGATTTGATGGGAAGCGGGCGTAGGGCATTCTCCAATAAACAGTAACATGTGGGTGGTAGCATCTGAACATCGTTGCGTAATTTTGGATCTACATATTGGAGATGGACCATGTTTTGCCTGCAATGAGTCTTTAGTGTTTCATGAGCAAAAAACCCGAAAGCATATAATCAAGTCACGACAAGTTCAATATCTTGCTTGAATTTTTTTTTTTGACAAGCTCAGATAAATGGTTCGTCTTGGAATGGCCACTCTAATACCTTCACACCCACTGCCTCGGCCAACTTCATGAAGTCCGGATTCGACTGATGCGTGTGAGACTATCTGTGCTCGTAGAGGGAAGATTGCCACTGAGTGACTATTCCTTGTTCTTCAATGCTCAACACACAAATCTTGACAGGAGCCTTGACTTACACTGCAGAGGACAACTTCGTGAGGGTCATGTTGAAGGAGGCATCACCATCGATGTCAATGACCATGGCGGCTGACTTACCAATGTAAGCTCCAATGGCAGCAGGAACCCGGGACTCATGGTTCACAACCCACCAGAAGCGATGAATGTTCTTGGCTTTCTCCACAAAAATGCCGGGCAGCCCACACTTGATGCTGGCCCACACCAGTGGTGACAATATCCTCCTTGTCATAGATGAGACTGGTCTGAGAACTCTTTGACCAATGTTTGTGGTTTGATACGCGGATCGGGGGTTTCGAGTAGCTGTAAGAATACTTCTTCTTCCGAGCTTGGGTTTGGTCCATCCATCTCTCTCTTTGACTTCCTTGATCAATGGGGAGAAGGCAACCAAGTTGCTGGCAACATCTCCTTCGAAAGCCTCGGTTGCCTCAACGACCTTGTTGATATTTTTGAAATGAATTCCTGCTTTGCTCAGCAGCAAGTCTAGCACCAGGTGCAAATTCGCCCACATTACCTGTCACTCTGTCATCGAATCTAGCACCAAGGGCATTGATCAAATCAGCATTCTGCTTTGCGGTGTTGGCAGCAGCGGGCCGTGCATTCCCAAAAAGTCCAATGACTTTTCATCCATTTGGTCGTAAGTGCGAAACCCTGAATGGTCGAAGTGACTGGAAGTTGGCCTTGTCGGCCAACTCCTCGAGCGATTGCGTGCTATTTTCGTTATTGAACACACCAGCGTCCACAATAAGCACAGGCGTTTTTGCCTTGTTGAAAAGGTTGGCAGAACGCTCAATAGCCTCGGACGTGAACCTAGTGGTCTAACGTCTCGTGATCTTAGACAAAGCATTGATGGGTAATGTGGTATTAATTTAGCCGTGAGGAAAATCCAATACGGTGATATAATTCGCCTCTCAACTGTCAGTATTTCTATAACTTTCAGACCTTTGTCATTCTATAATTGTACGAATGGGTCATTGAGTTTTGAACTTTCTCATAAGTGTGAAGTAGGTACTCGGTGGTTCTGAATCGAGAGACATCAGAGTCATTGTAGATTCTCAGTAAGATCTGGAGGACATTTTTGTCAGTTTTTTTTAAAATACGTGCGTGATACTTATTTATAAAAAAAAAAAAAAAATATATTATGTTATATAATACACGAGTTTTGGGCGAGAAGTTCCCAGGAGCCATACTCAAAACTCTTACCTCCATCGAAGGTTCTTTCTACAAAATATATAATTTTGGTGAGACCACACTCGTACAGAAGCCAAACCACAACACCCCTCAATGTGATATTTCTTCAAAGACAAAAAGACAATTATGAAAATGGTTATAATATTCTTGCGTTTTGTTTTTATTTTTATATATAATATTCGGCGTCCCAAGCCCACACGATGTCGGAATAAGTTCAGTTGCTTTCAAAGCCCGTGTTCTCTGAATAGCCTAGTGTGGAGCTATGAGCACCCGGCGTATCTAATTTCATTCTAAATTAGGTAATTATTCATATGATTTTAATTATAGCTTTTACAATTTTATCTAGTTTTTGAAAAAAGAATTATGCCTGGTTCTTGTGGAGTTGTTCTGACACCGTTGGGGCTAATGATGCCAAATGTTGCGAAAGACTTGATTACTTCTATAAATCAGTCTTCTTTCCTCGCACTTATATGTTTTGAGCCATAATCCGAATTTCATTAGTATCCAAGCAAAAGTCAGCATTGACAAAAATAGAAGCGCTCGATTTCCTGAAAAATATTGGGTAGATGTGTACCGCTGAATAGTGTTCTTATTTGCTTTTAAGGAAACATCACATTGGGGGGTGCTGTGGTTCAGCTGCTATGCGAGCCTCATCTCAGCAAAACTGTATATTCTATAGAAAAAACGTCTGATGGAGTTAAGAAATTTGAGTATGAATCCCTCCTGGGAATCACTCGGCCAAAACTCGTTTATTGCAGTGGGCTACCTATGTGTCATCGACCCGCCTGAGTGACCCGCCTCAAAGCCCGAGACACTTATCTTGCGAGGAGGGGGGAAAGGTGGACACCGCCTTGGTGCTCCCGAACCCTACGTAGGTAAACTTTCTATACAACCTTCACGAACCAATTGAGGTTGCGTAGGTTGGTGAATGTGGTATTTGTTGGAGCAAGCATCTCCTTCAAGTGAATCTTTGTGGTCATGCCGATTTGATTCCACCACGATTTTGAGATGTCACAAGAGTTGTATAAATGACTCTAAATAACTTGGTGACTAAACATTTTTCCACAGAGGAGGCACTATTGATCCGTTCGCTCCTTGGAGTCATGCACTGGGACGTGCATCTCTGTGTTGAATTGATGAAGAGCCGTGAGACCACTCCTCTTGATCCATTCTTCCTTGCACATACCTTACCACTACATTTCCATCGAATGATGCCCCGCATCCCTGGGCAAATTTCCAAAATGTGTTTAGGTTAAATCACCAGGAGCTTACTCTGTTTGCCAATTCTGCTGGATCTGAACCGAACGCTTGCTACGAGTCGGGTTCACTTACTGTTATGGCAAAAGTGGACGGTAGCAAACCCAGATGAATCTTGGGATTTATGTGTTGCGGCACTTCTTTGGGCGATGTTGCTTTCACTCTAATATCTCTGATGGCAGCCCTTTCTCCCTAAACTAGTTACCCCCACGCCTCTAGGTATAACTGTTCAATCGAAGAAAAGGCCTACTGCAAGTGTTCGAGGAGAATCCTGACGGATCAAAGAGGAATACTATATCGCGCAAGATATTATTTTGACCGTAACTAACAACACTACTTGAGGGTATGATGTCATTGTTGCTAGAATTCTCAAGCCTGCAAAAGTTGTCCTTATGCTATCGTCGAAAGATACGGACATCAATTACACATTAGCCTCCACTACCTCAGAGTTCCGCCATTTTAGAGTAATCCAGAAAATAATGTGCTGACTGAACATAAGCATAGCATAATCTTTTCAAGATTTCGAGTCTAGAGGAAGTATTCGAGATTTGAGCCTCATTGTACAGAGAGACTAGCAAACATTTGTAGGTGCCGTTTTTCCTCAGTTACAAGGACAGTGCTCGGATATATTCTTCTGAATTTTGCTGCTTCCAGAGGCATAATATACTCACAAGGCTGACTTACTAAATAATTGTCAGATTCGGACGATTTTCAAAACCCTCACTTGGATAACTGTTGAAAAGTAAGACAAAGAAAAATATTGTATCATCTTGATCCAGACATAAAGATGGATCATGCTCTCCATCATCTCCCATTGCTAATAAATTCTGCGAAACATGAATCAGCACTTATTCAAACGTGCAAATGCGCTGAACAGAATCCGCCCGTTTTCTCCGACTTTCCCATAATTCCCGTTCCATTAAAAGTCCATCCAACCTCAACTAAAAAATACCTCAATTTCCAAAAATCCCAACATCATTCATCTTCTCCGGTTTCCCTGCCATTTTGCAGTCGTCTCATCGGACCGGCACATAAGGCGCATGAAAATAACGAGGCATCTCTACATCAAGCGCATACATCTGCTCCAGCATAATTAACATCGTACCAAACATGCCCCAGGACAAAAATCACGATTTCTCCGACGACGAGCTCGATGCTTTCGACTCGAGAAATGAGCAGGTTCTTCTAGATCAAGCGGGAAGCTATGCGCACGCGCACTCGTCCGAGGATGAGCTGGAGGAGGAAGTATTAGGCCTCAAGCACCAGAATGAGGAGGTTTCAGACGATGACTATGGCTCCCTAAGCGGCCTGGAAAACGGCAGTGATGGTGCCGAAGGCTCCGGAAACGAAGAAGACGAGCGGTGGGGGTCGAAAACCGAATATTATGGCGGTGACGATATCAGTGAAGACGAGGATGCAAATGGCATGGCCGAGGAGGCTTTGAGGCAACAGAGAAAACACGCACAGGACCTCGCCATGGACGATTATGTTGACGAGGATATAGTCGAAGGCTGGGAGAAACAAACTGCCAAGTCTGAGGCTCCGGATGCCATTTTCGGTGGTGCAGTCGTGGAAGAAAAACCAGTGGATTTCGCAAGCCTAGACGACGACGAGAAGCTCGAGTATTTGAATGGAAGCTTTCCTGAATTTGTGCCGCTTTTGACGGAATTCAAGTCCTTGAGCCCGAAACTCGAAGTCTTCAAGAAAAACAAGGCCGACGCCCTTGCAAACACGAAATTCATCGCGCTTTCTGCCTACCTCAGTTCGATCTCCTCGTACGTTGCCATATTTGTTGAAAACTTGCAAAAAAGCCCGAAGTTCTCCATGAAGGACAGTCCTGTCATGGAGGCGATCCTCAGCACGCGGGAAGTGTGGAGACAAGCGAGCGAGATAAGCGAAAATGTTGCTCTAAATGAGGAGAGTATGGACGACTCTATGGAGGAGTTTGTGGATGCCCAATCCGATCCAATACCCAACAATTCACATATATCCGACGACGACAGAATACAGACAGACTCAGAGAGCGAGGACGAGGACGAGGAGGATCTGGAAGACTCGGACGCGGCACAAACGGAACCGCTCAATATCGACATTTCGGCCAAAAGAAAAATCAGGAAGCCTGCCGCGTTCGCCACGGGCGACTACACCGAGTCCGCGGCGCCCGACTCAATCGACAAGGAGGAAAAGGACCGCCGCAAGAAGTCGTTGCGTTTCTACACGTCGAAAATCGACCAGGCCGCCAAGAAGAACGCCACCAGCGAAAAGTTCGATGGAGATGCCGACTTGCCTTACCGCGAAAGACTCTTTGAGAGACAGCAAAGACTCATCGAAGAGGCCCGCAAAAGGGGCTTGGGCAAAGATAAGGCTCAGTTGGGCGAGGACTTGGATGGCGCGGAGTATGGCTCTGGCGATGAGCAGATGGCTCGGGAAATCAATGAAAGTGCTGCCGATTACTATGAACAGATCAAACAGGGCAAGTCTGCTTCGAAGGACGCCCGGCGCGCCGCCCATGAACTGGCCAAGAAGGCTGCTCGCATGGGCAAGTTGGGCGAGTTGGCGGAGAACGTGGACGAGCAAGGCAAGCGTGCATTGAACTTCCAGATCCTCAAAAACAAGGGCCTCACGCCCCACCGCCGGAACGACAACAGGAACGCCAGGGTCAAGAAGAGAAAGAGGTACGACCAGGCCCAGAAGAAGCTCAAGTCGGTCAGGCAAGTGTACGACGAGAGCAACAGGGGTCCATACCAGGGAGAAAAGACCGGTATCAAGAAGAACTTGTCGCGGTCCGTCAGGCTTCAGTAGAGTGTATATTATCCGATTCATCAATTCCAAGGAATGTTGTCCATTTGACATTTGTGGCTCGTGCATTAACGGCTGAAGGCAATGTCGTCAATGCGCAAGATAGACTTCACTGTCTCTGCGGCCAAGGTCACTGCACTAGTGTTGACCAAGGTGGGCTGCAAGACATTTTCGGTGAAAGTGTTGGAAGTTCCCGCTCTCCTGACCGAGATCCCAGCGTTCTTCTCGCCCATCTCGTGCTTGTTTCTCAAGTCAGTGACGACATTGATGGGGTTCAACCCGGCGTTCTCCGCTAACGTCGTGGGGATCACCTCCAAGGCCTCGGCGAACTCCTGGTAGACAAAATGCTCAACGCCACTTAACCTAGTGGCCTCCTTGACCAAGACTCGCGAGGCCTCGATCTCAGGCGCACCTCCGCCAGCAATCAAAGCCTTTTCCTTGACAAGACACCTGACCACACAGAGTGCATCGTGAATCGATCTTTCCGTCTCGTCCAACACCAACTGGTTGGCACCCCTGACAACAACCGATACCGTGGGCTTGGTGTTCTTGGCACTGACCCCGGTGATCTGAACGATCTTGGACCCGGAGGACTCGATCTCCTCGACCAAATCGGCAGAACCCAAACGATCCTCGGTGAAGTTGTCAATGTCGGCGATCGGCTTGCACCCAGTGGCCTTGGTCAAAAACTCGACCTCGTCGCGCTCAATGTCCTTGATCACCAAGATGTTCAACTTGGACAAAAAGTGCAAGGCCAAGTCGTTGACCGCGTCACGCAAGATCGACTTCTGGATCAACAACACGTTACACTTGGCCTTCTTGATTTTTTTGCAGATGTTCAAGAGGTATGCGCGCTCCTCCTTCAAGATCTTGTCCATCTGGCGGTAGTCGTTGACCACGACGTTGTTTTCCATGTCAGGTTTCGGTGGAGATAACTGAAACTGGACAAACCCAATGCGCGCCTTCTCCATGCGCGAGGGTCCGCCCGCATTCTTCAACACGGTCTGCGTGAGAACCACCCCGTCCACCAAACCGGTATCGTCGATGGTGCCGCCCACTTTTTTGATGAGTCTGACGTCGTTCAAGTCGACATTGGTCTGCTCGCTGTTCATCACCTTCAACACGGCGTCGACCGCAAGCGGCGCCAACAGCAGCGAGTACTGCGCCACGATCTTCAGCGAGAGCGACGTCGCCGCAGCTTTCACCAACACCTCGCGATCACTCAACTGGATCTTGTGCAGCATTTCCAAAAAGACCTCACACACACGCGCCGCCGCGCGCTGGAAGGCCTCGCCAATGAGCGTCGGGTGGATTCCCTTATTGAGTAAGCGCTCCGCCGCGGCCAAAATAGATCCGGTCAAGATCGCTACCGAGGTCGTGCCGTCACCAGCTTCAACATCCTGGGCAGCACTCACATCAACGAGCATTCTGGCAACAGGGTGCAAAATTGCCATATGCTTTAAGATTGTGGCACCGTCGTTCGAAATAATTATCTCTCCTTTTTTCGTTTTGATCATTTTGTCCATTCCTTTGGGTCCCAAAGACGTCCGGATCGCATCACTAACCGCGCGGGCGGCTAATATATTTGCTTTGCGCACTTCCTGCGGCTTTTCTTTGTCGCGAAACGTCGCGTTCAGCGGGGCGTTATACTGCGGAGCGGCCATGTCAGGATTGGATGTATATTAGGGCCTTTTTCCGGAAAAATTTGCGTTATTCTCGTGCAAATAAGGTGTAGGAGAGCTAAGCGCTGATAGTTCGAAGCTTTTCTTCGCGGGAGGTACGGGTGCACAAGACGCGCAGGGTGGTGGGTCACGTGATGGTTTACCAATGGAGGCGGGCAGTGACGTGCCGAAGTAGCTGACCTACTTTGAATTTTCCCTGGCTCAGACTGGGTATACGAGGATCGCTAGCTGTTTCATACTAGAGTTTTTTTGTTTCTCTGTTTTCTGCCGTTTTTCTGGTGTTGTATTTGAATATGGGTGTGGCTGCGAACGGCTGTTCGAGAATCAGTCATACAAAAGAGGGCAGTCCGTTTTGGCTTAGATCGAAAGGCCAAATTAGGAAATTTGCTCTTTAAGCCAAAAAATTGCTCTTTAAGCAAGATGGAAGCTCCGCTGAGGCAATTTTTCCGGATAAATAGTGGAGTATCGTTGCGGAGTGTTGATGTCATTTTCTCTGGTGCTCCTGGATAGCACCACCTTTTTCCAACCCACCATTCTTTAACAACTCAAGAACAACAGAAGCGTATCTACTCATAGGCTTGATCACAAAGAGAGCTGATAGGTATCAATCATTTTTCTGAACCTTGTATCACCATGATCCCAGTGCCTCTGTACCAGATGTACGGGTGTGGCTCCTCTGTGCAGCCCACATCACCATCATCATCTTCTCTGGATGTACTCCAGACTCCGTCTTGTTCTTTATCCCTATTAGATTTGAGTATGACGAACGACGCCCACGTGTTTAAGGAAATCAAGGTCACGTGCGCCCAGGTCAACCTCTGTCTGTATTCATCATGGAGTCCACACTTTGTTAGCCATGTACCTGAAGCGGAGGTTCTTTGTGACGTTCCTGAGGCGTTTCTTGAGTATCTAAATAGCGATAGCATCAAGTTACCGCCCCCCAAGTACGAAGTCAGCTATCTGGCCAACAGTGATAATGAGTATAGTGATTGGGAGGCCGATGAAGGGGGCGCTCTGGGTGAATTAAGTAATAACAGTAATCTGTCCAATAGTCAGCGAAACCCGTGCGTGGAATTCAGCGATTTCGACGAGAAGGTACAAGGCATAGTGTCCAGAATGGGGCGTGTGCTACCGAAATTGAACTGGTCGGCGCCTAAAGATGCCCGCTGGATTCTCATCAATAACTCTTTGGAGTGCATGTCTAACGCGGATGTATATCTTCTATTGAATGCCTCTGACCATATTGCCCACGACTTGGATGGACATATATATGACGATTGCATAGATAAGGACGAGGGCGACATTCTCAAGCCGGAGCTCATTTTGAAAAAGTGGACCCGGGACTTCAACCCGGCACTTGAATTCCGCATGTTTGTCAAAAATCGCAGGGTGTTGGGTGTTTCTCAGCGTGATTTGAACCATTACCAGTTTCTCGAGGATCTCCACCCAAAACTTCATTTTCTTATGGAGAAGTTTGAGTCCGAAGTTATTCGCAAATCTTCCTTCCCCTTGAAAGACTATATCATGGACGTATATATCCCTGCACCTCACAAGAAGATCAGTATCGTGGATATCAATCCGTTCTCTCGCAAATGGGATGGTCTCCTATTCACCTGGCATGAACTTCTCGAGATAGGCACCGCTGGAATTTTTGAGCTTCGCTTGATTACAGAAACAAATTTGGGGGCCATGGCTCGAAAGGCACATAGTGAAAATCAGGTTCCGATCGAGGTAATTGATGCACTGATGAACACTGAGGCTATGGTTGAATTGGCCAAGCAGTGGGATATCAAGGATAAGGAGTAGCGTGATTTGATTGGATTGACAGTTTTCTGGGTTTGAGGGCGTCATCATTCGAAAGGGGACTACCGAACTTAATGGATGTGAGGAAGTCATCGGCTCCAACAAAAGGTAGTGGTTTTTGCGTGCTGATGGATCTGGGAATGAGAACTTCGTCAGATAGAGTCTGATCGAGTTGTGATGAGAACGAGCTCCGTTCTGTTTTACGACCACGTGGTCCTGTTGGACTTCCCGAGTGAGAATATACTGATTGATTGTTCAAAGAGGTCCCGATGAATCACTTCATGCACAGAGATTTGAAGTGATGCAAATTACACTTCTGATCGTTACTTGCAAGAGTCCGTGCATAGATAGAAGTGGCAAAAGATTCCTGTTCGTCCATGATAAAAGCGTGCATGATATTCACTTTGACTATTGAGACTCGCTAGCCTCTTCTCGTGAGTATCATATTTGCAAGTACGCGTTCTTGAAAGTACCATTTCATTAGGAAAAAGATTCAGATTTGTTAATCTTTGCTCCAAACTCAATTGGACCGATTCAGATCTCTTTCATGGATATACGTGCCCATGTTCCCAATCTGGAAGTGCTTCCGTGATTTGCTCACTTGTCCGCTCCCCCACGTTTGACGCGCATGTACCCCCACGCGCAAAATCTGCATTGCCTACTAAGTGGGGGCACGGCCAAGCAACCTCTCCCACAACCACTAACTCATTATGACTGACGTTAAGCTTGACAAGTCAAATGTACGTATTTCTCGCCCAAACTGCTCAAATCAAATTCGATTACTAACCCCAGATATTTTTGCCTTCTTACAGAGGCAGACTTCTTGAGGGAGCTACCTACAACAAGGCCAACAAAACGCTTCTTTGGGTCGATATCATTCTGGCCGAAGTTCACAGAGTTTCACTCAAGAACGAAAAGAAGATCGAGGAATCGCATGAGTTCTTGAAATTCACAAATCTAGGCGAATCTATAGGGGCGGTGCTTCTCACGAAGGACCCAGAGACTGTGCTTGTGTGTGCGAAATATGGCATAGCCACCGCCAGTTTCAAAACCAAAAGAATCGAGTACTTGCTTCGATATCCGCTTTCTCCTGATAATGCAGCACTTTTGAGGTCCAATGACGGTACTATTGACCCGTGGGGCAATATCTGGATTGGGGTCATGGAAGATTTCCCAGTCACCAAAGCTAATGGCAAGGTTTCACCCAATGGATGCTTGTACCGTATTTCGGCGACGGATTTATCGGTCAAACTTATGATTGAAAACTCGTATATCTCTAATGGATTGACTTTCAGCGACGATGGGTCCAAATTCTACTGGACGGACTCGTTGACTTTCACGATATGGCAGTACGACTATGACCACGAACGAATCGAGCTTTCAAACAAAAGACCGGTCATCGATATGAGGTCGATTTACCCGGAACACAACAGTGCCGAGCCCGACGGGCTCCGTCTGACTCAAGACGGAAAAGTGTACCAAGCAGTATTCGGAACCTCTTCTGTTTTGGAATACAATTTGGATGGAGAGGCCGAAAGCAAGTTTTTGATTCCAGCAGAAAGGGTCACGTGTACCTGTCTTGGAGGGCCTAATGACGACGAATTGTTTGTCACCACGGGCCATCAGAAGCTTGATGACTTTTCTTTCGGTATTGATGCCTCAGACAAGACTGGAGATTTAGGTGGTTTCTTGTTTCGTATCAAGCTCGAGAAGAAGGTGTGGAGCACGCCTTTTTTTGTGTGGGAGGGAAAAGTATAGATCTTTTGGAGATTTTGGAGAAGTTCCGAGAGGAAGCTTGGTGAAGCTGATGCCCATATCTTGTTTTAGTTGTGAGGTGTCGAAGTGGGTAGGTGAATAGGCATTTGGAGATAGACAGAAGAATTGCGGGTCCTTGATTTGGAAACGGCGAATAGGCATTTAAAGACGGTTAGAAGAATTGCGGGTCCTTGATTTGGAAACTCTTGCTTAGAAAATCGATTTTCGCTTTCCCTCTGTTCTTGAGATGTGTTCGTTTGAACTATGTCCAGTGGTTTCACATAGCTGGGTTGATTGACTCACAACACGGATCTTTGTCTAAATTATATACGTTTTGAATGCACTTGAAAGATATCGGAAACCAACGAGCAATTCTTTTGCCGGTCAACGAATAGGGATGGATCATGTTCAGACTTCAACAGGATAAAGAATTTTTGGGTGGTTGAGGGCTCAAATCATATCCTTTTTTTGATTAGGAGCATCGGTACGATTAGCATGACTTTACTTTTCAAGGCAATTCCACAATAAATGTTGGAGGTGACACGTTTCTGGACAAATATTGGTCAATATTTGAGTAGTTGTGATCGATGGAAGCAATTGCTTCACGTATATCTTGGTTACAACCAAAAGCTCCTCGCAAATAGTCTTGCCACTATCGGTCCATGGGGCCACCGACTTGTAGCCAAGACCAGATTCTTGGATAGTGTAACGAACGAGAGAAAATCCATTGAGTGTTTAAAACCGTCAGCTTTCAACCCGATCAAGACATTGCCTTCCTTCATAGAGCTGATCTTTGGTAGAATTCCGGATTTGGAACGGCACCCACAGGAATACCGTTGGTGTCATAATGACCCACGTCATACATTCCAGGCATCTCAGAAATCCAACCTCCAACCAAGGCACTCGCAAGGGTGCACCCACCGGCAACACCACTGACGAACTTAGCAGCAATGTTGACATCAAGCTCGCCGGTAGCAAAGTGGTCGAGGAAGATCAAAGGCTCGGCACCTTGTACGACCAAGTCGTTGACGTTCACCGCCACCAAATCACCCACGGTGTCGTGAATATCCATGATTTGAGCGACTCTCAACTCAGTACCCACACCATCGGTGGCTCCGACCAAAAGAGTGTCGGCGCCATCATATCCAGCAGCCTCAAGGTCAAACAAGCCACCGAACCCACCATTGTCTGAGTCGCTCCCGATCTAGCGGTCGAGTTCACCATAGCCTTGATTTGCTCCAACAAGTTACCATTGGCCACAGAAGCACCGGCCTCAGCATAAGTGATTCCCGCACTGGCCACTTGCACGTCCCTGAACGCTCTGTGAGCAATGTCTGATCTGTTGTATTTGTTGGAAGTCACATGATCAACGCCAACGTAAGCTTTGTCGACAGGCTCTCTTAGCGTTGGCGCCGTGGCGATGGTTGCAATTACACGTCCTCCTAAAGTAACAATCTGGTGTCCGCCTCCAACCTCAGTTACCCTCATCCATTATTTTCGTCGTCAGAATCCATTAGTCTCGTCGTCAGATCCCTGCAAATGAAGAACCCTTTGCACAAATTCCTCGACCAACTCGTTTTCCTCAGGTCCTCCGATTCGTAAATCGCAGAGCCGCATGTTCACGATATCCTTGCGATTGTCGAATATGGGTTCTCGAGTTAGCGAGGAATCCAGCAAAAGCTTTAGGAGCACCGAAATATGTACTTGTAAGGATTTATACAGAAGAAGCTTTCGAATGATCGGGTCATTGGCGATTTTTTCGAAGAGTGGGGGTTCCTTCTCAAGGTTTTGTGGTGCTTCCGGATTGCAGAGTCTGGGGGCATCCGCATGATTTTCGGTGTCCCCCAAATTCTCAGTATGAGCATGTTTCTCATGTTTGAAACAGGGAAGCGAGCAGTATTGGATAGCACATTTCGGACACTTGTACTTGGCAGAATTCTCCGTGCAAATGGCGCATTTACCAAGTGCCATATTTTGGAGTAATTGTAGGCAGACTGATCATCGGGCAATGCGATGAGATCAGTGAGGACATAAACGTGGGGATCTTTGCGCGTTTTGGAATCACCGTAATACTACCGACAGGCAAACGGTCAAAGAACAGAGAATACGGAATTTGAGTTCGTGAATGAAATAAAAGTCGAGCGAAATTTGGTATCTCTTGTAATTGATCACATGAATGCAATCTTCATCAAAACTTTCAAAACGAAACGAGAAGCTGCAAAGGTAAGAGAAGGCACCAGAGGCGAGCGCTTGACTTTTAGGATTTGATCAATCAAGAATTGCGGTCGGCCGAGGTCTCGACAAGTGATGGTTATCTCATTATATCTCAGATTATCTCACCTTTTTGATTATCTGATTTAACTTTTCTCTTTTGAAATATCTCAGATAACGTAAGTCACTAGCTTTCGCACCAAACTGGCATTTGGGTCGGCAACAAACGCGTCTCAAAAAAACTCTTTCTTTTCTACGAACACCTCCAATGCCACCACAACTGGTCGAATCGACTCCATTTTGTAAAATGATGAAAGCAGCATCTCATTTGCCTTTAAAGCTTTAAAAGAGGGTGATCTCAAGTCAGTTCGAGAAGCAGCACGCGTTTTAATGTGTCCCGTAGCACTTCCTAACGGAGGAGAAAAGGTTCAAGAAATCAGGTCGAAGGAGCCGGAGACCAAACAAAATTAACAAAGACTGAAAAGGAACGTTTAGTCAAATGGATTCTCTCCAAGGACTCTCGCGGCCTCGCCCCGGAAGTCAATGCTGTTCGCAAAATGGCAAATTGTTTGCTCGCGTCGCGTGAAACAAAAGTCAATTTAAAAGTTGGTACCAATTGGGTTTCCAGATTTGTGAAATGACACCCAAATCTCGACACAAAGTACTCGAGACCTTTAATTATCGACGGGCAAAGTGCTAATACCCAAAGGTGCTAAAAGGTTGGTTTGATCTTGTGCATAACATGATGCTTGCTCATAGGATCGAGTCAAGCTATCTTTACAATGTGGACGAGACAGGCTTTTCGATGGGTTTAAATGCGGCAAGGAAAATTGTCTCAGGGCTGAAATACGGGGGAAAGACAATTAATCTGGAACGGAAATCGAGAGTGGTGAAAGCAACAGAGTGTATGAATTCCGCGGGTCTGCTTTTGCACCCATTTATCATTTATAAAGGTATGCAAATTTGCGAGTCTTGGTATGCTAAGCTTGAAAAAGACTGGCGCTTGGGAATTCACGCGGATGGTTGGACACCCAAAGATATTGCTATCCGGTGGCTCGAACTGGTTTCCGTCCCTCAGACAGAGTCTAATACGAAAGGCCTTCATAGACTTTTGATACTTAACGGACATGGTAGTCATTTAACACCAGAGTTGACCTAACCTGCAACGAAAATACATAATCGCTCTATACATGCCGCCTCACACATCTCATTTGTTGCAGCCTCTTGATCTTTGCTGTTTTGGACCTTTTAAGACATATTATCACCAGTTGGCCAGAGAAAGAAATGGGTTTGATGTGCTCACGGGTGGCAGTAAGCGCATCAATACAGATGACTTCATTGGACTACACAAGCTTGCTCGGGTAGAAGCTAAAACTACTCGAAATGTCAGGAGTAGCTTCGAAACTGCGGGTCTAATATCAATAATTCCTCAGCGGGCATCACCATAAATCAACATCGAGGTAAGAAACGAGGTGTCTCCAGAAAGTCATCTAATGCCACGGAGATCTTTTAGCCTTTTTGATGATTCGAATACGCCTTCGAAACACAGTTGTTTAATGATTCTTGCTTTCTCACATCATATATTACTAAAGAATTGTCCTGGGGATGTGGCTGGTCCGTGGAAAGCCTTTTCTGACAAACTCTTACACTACGCGCTTTCGCAGTACATTCATTTGCGATAATGGCCAAACAAATTAGCGATGTTCTAGTCGCTCATGCCAGGCAGAACAAAAAAGGCAATAAATTGAAAGAGCTTATAGCCAACGCTAGTGACTTGTTCAATGAAAAATTCAACGAACTCAATTTCAGCTCTCTAGGGAATGTTAATCCCTTTTTGGAAAATTCCGTGGACTCTGAAGATAAAATTTCACAGCCACATAAAAAACGCAAAACCACTTGTGGAATTTGCGGAACAATAGGGCAATGTCCAATTTAATCTCAATATTTTTTTTATGTTTTAGCGTATGTTGAGCGTTTGTTTTCGAAGTCAAAGATATAATATTTTTACAAAATTTTAGCGGTGACCCAAATGCCAGTTTGGTGCGAAAGCTAATAAATTACGTTAAGTTATCCAGAAAAAATATACGGCATATAGATCATAAATGTACGGGTCTTTAATGACTCTCGATAGTATTCCCAACATCTTGGCGCCGAGGAAACATTCTTGAAGAGGTTTACGTGTATTAATAGATGGCGTAAACACCTAGAGCACATTTGCTTTCGTGGCTGGCTCCGTTCGCCAAATGTTAGTGTTGATTGAAAGTACATTTCATAATTACGATCACGATGGGAAAAAAACCGTAATTGTATTTACGAATCGTATTACGATAAAAACCACAACTCTGGGATAGAGTGTGTAACAGGCGGATATAATGCCGGCCCAGGCACTTCCAATCCTTTTTCCTCCGCCTTGATGCGCACTTGCCTTGCACAATGCTTGCACAATGCTCGCACAATGCTTGCGTCACACACGGCACGTACCTTGATTGTGCACTGCAGGCTGCATATGCCTAGTCAAGCACTCATGCGCGCACATGAGACGGCGCAATAAAGAAATGCTGTGGCATGGCCGCAATCAGGAGTGTGAAAAAATGAGACAAATTACCGATCTACGTGCGCGTCTGCGTCTCGGTCTTAAGCGCTTCATACAGTCCACGTCGGAATTTCGGAATCAGACGAAACCGGGAGAATCGGGTAAATGGGCTAGGCCCGATTTTCAAATCAAAATACTTGGAACAAACCAAAACAGGCTAGCGCAAGTATTACTGTCCTCGTATTGCTCTTGGAAGAAGTCGCATTTGTGCGCACCTATAACTTTGGCACAGGGCAAACTCCTTCATTTCACTTTTCTTTTTCTTGATTCCACCGCAACCCCTATTTCGCGCGCCGGTTATGAAACCTCGTCATTTCTTTTTTCTAGTACTGCGCTCGCTGGGCGGCGCACGACTGGCCGTTTGATGTGGAGTAGAGTTAGCCGCAGAGAAAATGACTCGACAATACAGACGGCAACCTACCGGGTGTTGGTGAGCAACTCTCGGGCAGAAACTACAAAACATTTCAAGTCAAAGGCTGGCGATTGCCAGATGCAAATATTCATTAAAAGTCGTATGCTAAAAGAGGCGCCATGTGCAGGGAAGAGTGCAGGCGCCAATGCGAGTCGATGTCGCCGCACGTGCTGCGGCACATTTTCCGCCTCTTTGTTGGGTGTTGCAGGTAGAGGGGCGTGCGCTCCACAAGAGGCAGTGGGTAAATTTGCACAAACTGCAGCGGCAAGCAAAGAGAAATCGGCGTATAAGGCGCGCCCGGCGAGGGCCTCACATTCGCGGGACTGGGGTAAATTGTAAACGCCAGCGGCGGAGTGGCCAACCCAAAGCAGGACGAAGGAGGCGCGGCCGCTTTGGGCTCGCAAAGTTGCGGAACGCATGCCGACTCGCTCACTGCCATGCGGAGTTGCGTCACGTGCGTGCGATGAGGGTGGTGCTGTAAAAGCACCCAGAGACGCGGGTCATGCCTCGTATTCAACACAAAGCCCAATGCGGCAAGCACATGCAGCTCGAATTGATTCAACATTTGGAGCGACGGCCGAAACTCCTTCGAGCACTTGTGCAAAATGCTGTGCCATGTCTTCACCGTGTAGCTCAGATCATTCAAAAACTTGTTGGCAAGTATGAGTGACGCAATGACGATATAGTAATGGAGTGATTCGGCATCGGCACTGCTATCGAGCAGATTCACGCTATTTCCCTCGTATTTGTGGAGATATATGAGAGCGACAGCAAGGTTGGAAGATGAAAGATCGAGGGTTTGAATGACCCTGGCCAATTGAGCGGTTTTCGAAGAATCGGTTTTCTTCGTCCGTAGAATACTTAGGCTGCACTCGACAAATGTGTGTGATATGCTGGTCATATTTTCAATGCCTTGGTGGTGTTTGGTGGAAGTGTATAGGATAAATTGATTGTGGGTATATCAAAAATTCGCTTTGATGAAAGAACCGGGACCGTCTCAAATATAAAGGAGTGATTAATAGAACGGGATAAAGTCTGGTTTGTGGGCCGAGATTTGGGGATCAGGATTCAGGCCTGGGCTAATTGTGGAATTGTCATTCTTTAATACCTCCGATCGTTCTGAGAACGCTCGTGGCTTGCGCATCTACACGACAATAGAAGGTACAAAGAAATGGCAAAAAAAAGAAGAAAAAAAAAGAGTTGCAGCTACAGGAAGATGCATAGGTGATGCTTGATGCTGCCTGGTTCGCAGCCTCAGGTACGCCAGCTGGCGGTCCTTGTGTGGGATGCGCGCGGGATGCGACCTGCACATAACGGACCACAGCAGCAACGCAAGAATAAGTGGAAATGGAGCATCCCGCTCACCGAGGATATCCATTTATTCCGTCCAGAATGCCAAGGCCTCGGAGCGGAGCACGGCCTTGAACGCTTTGCAATGACCCGCAAAATAGGCCTGAAGCATAGGTCTTAATTCAATACACTCCCTCTGATTGTGTTTCCGCAGATCCGTGTTTCAGTGCACGAGTCATGACTGTACCCACAATGCCAAACCTTTCGTAACAAGCCTGAAACGCACAGGCAATCACGAGACGACAATGCGAAAGACAAAAAAAAATAGAAAAATGATGCACGCCGCTAGGTGGCTAAAACCTTAAAGGCTGGATTTTGCAGTTTTTCCCAAAAATAAAAGGCTCAAAAGAACACGTCAAGAGTGCGCGGGGAGACGCGCCTGTACTCGTGTGCACCACCGGATGTATCGGGACCGCAGATGACGCTCACTGGTGTAATGGAAGAGTATGTGCCTACAGTCATCTAAGCCTCACTTTATGCGCTCACTGAGCAAAGTATTGGGATTGCGTGAAATTTTATGAAAACCAGAGGGCCGCCTTCCCTCACTGAATATATTAGGACAAGGCATGTTCCGTAGACGCGTCATGGAAAATATACGTGGGCAAATTAAAAAAACAATGTGTAGGCCGTGCCAACTAATTCCGCTCCTGTGATGCCGTTTTTCCTGTTCGGTGTTGGTGGGCCGCAAGGTGCGCCCCAGAATTTGGACAATTGCGCATCTGCATGCCCATATACGCAAAGCTGCTTACACAATCTGTGGCTGCGGCATCTCCTGCAAAAGCCTTGGCCTCGTTTTCACCCATTCCGGGTTGGATGTGATTGAAGATTCTGCAGGTTTCTGATCCGGATTTCTAATTCAACACGCGACCCTTGAAAATGGCCCAGTCGTTTGGTTGTCAGCAAAGTGTGTTAACTTGATTTTATAAAAGGGCAATCTAACTGGGTGCGCAAGTGGCACGTCTTGAATTCCTACCTGTTCTCGGGCTGTACACAGGACATTATTATAGTAAGCACAATATGTCTACGCGTGCATTTCAAGCTCGGACTTTAGGCTTCTGAAACGCAAATAGCGTGGGCGTAGGCATGGGCAACATTCCTCGATGCTAAACAGAGTTTTGGACAATAAGGTCTTTCAAACTAAGCCCTGCTTGCCATACTTTCTGCTCTTGAACAAGCATGTTGCTTCATCTTTTTATGCAACATGGGCATGAGACGCCCAGGCGCCATGTGCGCACAATATCAGCTGCGTTAGTCTTGATTTCTGCGCCGCCGCCTGCAGTGCAACGTGCTGGGAAATTGGTGCACTGTTATGCGCCATCACGTCACCATTCCCAAGAAATTACGCACTTGTAAGCGCATCCGGCGGTGCACCGGGATTGAATCCGCAATTTCGGTACTATTGTTTCATGCCATTATATGAGCAAACGCCGAGTCCAGCACCATGGACGAGGCAAAGCCAAGATGTGCTGAAAAATCCCGCGTTCAAAAGCTAATAAGTACAAAGCTTATTATAATTAGAGGAGCTAAAAATATCAAAAGGTTATTACGCCATGGTTTGACCTCAGCTACCACACCTGAAACGAGCTATGATGCCACTTGTAGAAGCCCGAATACACAGCTCGATATTGGAGATTGTGTTAGCTTTCGCTGAATCTTTACTGGACAAATAAGGTGATGATTTTGTTCAAACCGGCCGAAACAATGCAGACAAAATAGTTTTAAACTTGGCTGCCTGCAGGTAGCAACAAGGCTCGGGTGCGGGACGTAGCTGGATGAAATATGTCTTGGCGCAGATCGTTTGCCTATGGGCATACGTGGCTCCAATATTCTCATTTTTGTGTTTGCAGCTTAGATTACATTTCACTATCCACCTTTTTTCGCTTACAGCTGGCAAGTATTTTCCTCTGAAAGTGCTTCAATATGGTCAAAGCAGATTTGGAGAGTCTCCTCACGTGACCGACTAATTCACCTTTGTCTACTATTTTTCAGCTTTACTGCTAGGACGGCATTTTGCTGCCGCTTCCGGATGGGCCGAGTTGGTACTTCTCGTCTGGATGCGCGTTTAGAATTGGGGCAGTATATGCCTGATGGGTGTTTCTACACACGCTCGTGATGTTTAAAAGGGTTGCATGTAGCATGTGACTTGGAATACCCAGGACAAACCGTGAATTTTTTCTTTGTTTTCTCGCTGTTCTTTTCCTGTAGATTTTGAGTTTCAGTTCTTGACTATGCATACTTATAATTGTGATATTCCGCTCTTGTTGTCATGGCTCATGTCCGACTATGACCGTTATGAACTGCTACCAGTGCCACACGCGAGACAATTCACAATGAATGTGTGAATTTGAGGGGCGTGAGTTTGGCCAATGGGGTATACCAAGGCTTATGAATCCGATTGTAGTATAATGAGGTGTTCGTTTGATTCTGGTATTCAAAGGCAGTCTTTGACATGGAATCGGTTTGTAAGTTCAGATTCTGAAGTGCACTTTTAGTAGGTCAGTTCGGTTATTTCATGTTCTTCATGTAATCTTCACTTTTGTGGGTTCGTATGGAAATTGATTTTCATTAAAGGAAACAAGTTATAAAATTGAGAAAATGCCTGCATCCAAAAGTAGAATTTTGCAACAAGTTCGTGCACAACGATTTTCCTCCTGGAGTTCAAGAGAAGAGAGGGAAAGTCAAAATCCAAGGCAGGTATTACCATTGATTGACTGCTCTGCTCTCCTATGATCCTTGTGTCCTCAAAATGTACACACTCTCTTCATCACCTCGAATCTATGCTTATGCCCGTAACAAGCAAAGCAACACATCACAATGGGAAAAGGAATTGAAAAATCAAGAAACGGTACGCTTCCTCATTAAAATAGAACGTGTTAGGTAGATATTTAGCCCTCGTGTGCTGGGATTTTGCTTTTGGGTGTGCTTTTTCCGTCTCTCGCCTGAAACCAATCTCGCAATTCGCGATTTCTCAGTCCCCATCCAAATTCACAAAACGCTTGATTATCCACAACACAGACGAGGCGAAATACAAACAGACAGAAACTGCAAAATTCCGTTTTCACTGCAGAATCTCAAAATGAGTAATTTGCGCCACCACTTGCTAACAAGAAAGCTTTCAAGACACATCGATCACGTGATCAGAGCTGCCCTCACCTTGACGTTCTTAGCTTTACTCAGCAGACTTCGTGATACGCAGCCTCAGGGAAAAAATGGAATCACCGAAATTCTTAAATAACTGTTGTCTTGTCTCGAAAAAGTCCATCTACAGGTTAATCTCTTTATAAGAATACTCTTTATAAGAATATTTCGGGATATTTAGAATATTCTGAGCCTTTTGAAAACTAAAAAGAGTTTAGAATATTTTTACAAAGTTAAGGGCCAAAACCTGGACTCTTTGGAAAATGGACTTTTTTTCCAAGAATATTCTTGTAAAGATTTATACCCAAATTATCAGATGAAAGGGAAAGTATACTTAGTATTAGACAATTTTAGTGGGCACAAGGCAGTGATGGAAATACCAAAAGCGACACAAGCATTTCAGTACACGGTGGTGCATTTTTTGCCCCCAACACGACTTCCAAATTGCAGCCATAGGACCAAGGTACAATAAGTTCATTTAAAGCTCACTACAAAGATTTATGGTTAAAATTAATTCACAAAGAAACAACTCTTGATCGTAATCACAGAAAAACGATGGCATATCCGAAAGCGATTCATTGGAGTATCCACTCATGGCAGAGCCTCGAAGTGGACACGTTCATCAACTGCTTTCGCAAAGCAGACATCATTGGTGAAGATGTTGAGGATTCTTGTCCACCTAGAGATACGGATCATCAATCAAACGAGATTGTAAATCTCGTCTTTGGCTACAAAATGCAGTCTTCAGATGACTCGCTGCAAGACAAAATAATGTCGAATAGTCATTTGGACGAAAATGAACTGACACAAACAGCCTTTGACGGTGATAGAGAGATTGTATCAGAGAGTTGTTTACCTGGAACAGAAATTTTGAAAAAGCATTACGAAAGAATCAACTAGCTGATTGCTCGGCTTCATGACAAAAACGTCATTCGTGTCCCGATGTCTGCAGAGGAGTTTGTGAATCTCCCAGGAAAAAGCGTCATAGGCCGGACTATCGATACCTTTCACGGCCTACTGGAAGATTACAAGGTGGAGAAAAAGGCAGAGAATGCTCGTAATAGCGAGAAAGACTTCCAAACTCCGCCAAATGAGCGTGTCTCCTTTCAAGAGTTGGTATCAGGTATAGAGCTCGTTGTCAAATTCTCAAAGAGATCCGAAGATCCTGGACTCATCAAGGCTCTACAAAACTTGCAAATCGAAGCTTCAAGGGAACATAGAAAAAGCTCTTACCAACCAGGCAATCAAAGCTTCTTTTCGAATACAAGAGAGAAGTGAGAAGCCATATTTTGTTCGACTCACGGGTATTGCCGCCGTCTGAAATGCGACAGCTCAAAATATTCCAAATCTCCAGAGGAAATATACTGCATATATACCATAAATGTACGGGGTTTTAGACACTTTCAATAGTATTCCTAAGATTTTGGCGCCGAGGAAACATTCTTATAAAGAGGTTTATCTGTATCATGCATCAGAGTTGATGAGATCATTCAGCAATGTGGATGGCTTGATGAGATGCAACGCTCGCAAAAATTATCCTGTTACGTGCACACCTCCACTGAATCCTACATACGTTTATTTCTTTTTCATTTTCGTATGCATTCCAGATAACCCTTCTCTCAGCCCGGCCAATAATGCAACATTCAACAGCATCAACACCAACAGCCTCACACTCCTACACTCAGAAGCATATGCTTCGATGCCGCAGCTTACACGGTCTCTGCACGTGTGCCCCGCCCAGCGTCAGCCGTACCGCTCCACCATCGGAACTGCATGCAGATGAGTCTGCACGTGCACCGGGGCCCATGCAGCAAAGACCTGCATATTGTACCTCAATCCCTCTACTGTGCAGTAAATGCGGCTCCTCCGGGGAATCGGCCGTAGCCTTTCTCACTTCGCATGGCGAACTACGCACCGCGAGGTGCACCGGTGTCAGGCAAAGCCAACTTGTTTGTTTGCATGCTTAACTCTGCAATAATTCACTGATGAACCGTGGTAACGATGCACAGCACGCCATGCCTGATCAGCATGCGCTGAGCCCGCATGGTCCCGCAGCAGGCAGCGTTGGACAATCTCCGCAGGCACATGCACAGTGGCAGCAGTCGTACAAGCCACCGCAGCAAGGTTCGTTTCCCAGTCTTCAACGCACCGATTCCACGACGCCAATGGACCAAAACTCTCAGAATATGCAAAATCTGCAGATCCGCCCGGCTCAGTACCCACTATACAACTTGCCGCAGGCGTTTGGCCCGCGGTCCTCGGCTTATCAGCCACAGCAGCATATGTCGATTAACGGAGAAAGCATGACTTTGCCTCAATTGAATCTCTACGGAAAGGCGCCTTTGAGTGGTTTTTCAGGGAGCCAACCGAGTCCTCTGCACCCTGGAGTTCTCAAAAAGGAACACTCGCCGAGAATCCCTACTCTTACTCTCGAGTCTCCGCCTTCCACTGCCACAGGAGCAAGTGGGTCCGCCTCTGGGTCGGAAAAACTACGAGTACGTGTCGTAAAAGCATGTGAACGATGCCGGCTGCACAAGATCAAGTGCACAGGGCGGAGTCCATGCGCCAACTGTCTGAAACATGGGGTTCTGTGCCGGTTCAGAACGCTGGTGTCTATAGAAGACTCCACAGCACGAAGCCAGAGTGTTGAAGCGCCCACCACTCTCCACACACCAACTTCAGATGCGCTGGACGTTCTCCTCGGGGCCAATTCTGCTGAAAACAACGACAAGCCGACGTATCTTGCTGGCTTGGAGAAGCGAAACGCATCGAAGAAAATACTACTAGGGCCTGACAGCGATTCCTCAGACAAACAACGGCAAAAAAGACATCGCCCTGCAACGCCAAATCTGTCCCAAGATACTTATACGCAGTATCTCGAGGATCGTGTTAGGTATCTTGAATCTGTGGTGGCCAAGACGTCGACGCAGACATCGACGCAGACATCGACGCATAATTTATCCGGTGCAGCTGACGCAACTGCATACAGGCTTGACGACATTATCGACATCATGCAGCCCTACCTGGCGAAATGGCGTCTTTGTCGCAGATACCAGAGTGTATTATCAGTTGCGCTTTGTGCGGCTCTTTACAAGGGTCTTTCTCCGAATGCGCAGGCGCAAGTGACTATCCCGCGCATGAACTACTTTGCATTCAACATGTCGGGATGCAGTTTTCTCAAGCCTGAGAGACTACCGACGCCGCCGGACGTCAGCATTGTATCAACCGAGCAGCGGCAGGCATTGATCGACTACTTCTTCGTGGAAATCAATCCGTTGTTTGCGATATTGCATGAAAAGGTGTTTCGTGAACAGCATCGTGCGTTTGCCGACAGCTTCGCGCAGGAGCACGAGACCAACAACATGGCGCTCTACTCTGCAATGCTAAGCCTTGTGTTGGCGCTTAGCCTCCGTTTCACCGAGTTCGCTAAACCGGCGGGCCCGGCCCCAGCAATGCTTGCGGTTGAGCAGCGCTTATTCCTGTATGCCCACAAAATCCTATCGATTTTCAGTCTAGAATGGGAGTCGTTCGAGCTCATACAGTGCTGGCTACTTGCAGCGTTGTATTTGCGCGTAACGCATCGGCAGACGAGTGCCCATCTGACGCTCGCACAAGCAGTGAGCATGATGCGGCTGATGGGCCTTGGTACATATGACCAGATCCCGCATGTATGCTCGTCGTATGAGCGCAGCAAGGCCAAACGCATATTCTTTGCTGCCTACACATTTGATCGCATTATTGGGTTGCAGGGTGGTAAATTCGCTGCAATTGGCGACGGGGAGATTCGCCGCGAATTTCCACTGCGTGACTACGACGCCGAGTGCGGCAAGGACGACTGGATTACGCGTCCGGCGTTTGCCATGCTTCATATTGCACGGCTAGCCAACTACCTTTCCATCACACATTCGACCGAACGCGACCTCATATTGGCAAACAAGATCAATCGAGATTTTGCCGAGTTGCATGCGTGGCTCAACGCAAACGGATTCGACGACGAAGACGACATTTTCGAGCATGAGTCAGGAATGTCGTCGTTGGTGCGGGCGCAGGTCAAATTCCACTTCTACGAGCTAGTACATTGTGTGTTCGGAAAGTCTCTCTTTAGCTTTCTCGGCCTTCGCGTGCAAATTGAAGGCTTGCGCACGGCCACGCTTTTGCAGTGCAACAAAGATACGATGTTCTTGCTTCAGAAAGTGGCCACGGCCGGAAAATTATATACGCCGTGGTACTTGACGCTCCAGCTTCTACATACAGTCGGCGTAAACTGCCTTGTTTTCATTAGCGTCGGGCAGTACCTCGCCGAATCGCGCCAGCTCATCAAACAAACGATGAAATTGTTGCAGAACCTCCGAGACGCGTCCGTGCAGGATGAAACAGGAAAAACTATCCTTCCGCTGCGCTTCAAGATGGCTGACGAATGCCAGTGGCTCTTCAAGTTGATGAGCCATATCATGTCGCTCCATTGCGAGGAGTCGCTCAAAGGGCTAGCAGAACTAGGCACCGACCATGGATCCTCAGAGGTCAATAGAGGTAGTCTTCGTTTTGAAGAGGTGGGGATCAAGCCTGCGGCGCATCTTGCGACTCTTATAAACAATGACAGTGACACTAAACGACAAAATCTGAATGGCTGGCACGGAACAACCGCACCAAATGCCCCTGAAAGAAATATCTTGGGCGATCCGTACACGCAGCTGGATTCGTCACAGTACGGAATTGATCGATACCTCGATAGTCTTGCGTGGTTCGACCAGTGGTTAGATTTCAATCACGACGTGAATTAATGCTGTGTATGCACGCCTGACATGGAAGCCCACTACCGACTCGTACAAATCGTTCGCGTTTACGACAGTGCGGTGCGACATTTAAGGTTTTAGCCTGCGTTTACGCAATCCCGGAAAAACGTGGTGGCTGCATGCACTCCTTCACGCATTAAATTTCCATTCTTTGCGACGTCCTTTCAAATCAATGGTGTCGCACTCTCTTTTCACCACATCTCTGGAAGTGTTTTTTTAATGACCAATTTTATGATCTATTCGAGCCCAATTTGGAGCGTGTAGCGAAGGACTGAAAATGCTTGCTGGGCTCGGAAAAAGCCTACATGACGTGAAGAACGCCTCCTGCCTGCACGTCCGCATGCAACGTGGATGACAGGCAAGCTCCGCGTTTCCTTATCTAAAACACCGGCGCGACCAAGCACAGCTCAAAGTTGCAGGGGCGAGCGGAGGATCTGTTGTTCACCTCCAGTAGGTTGTGTCCTCAACCATCAGCCCACTAAAGCGCTTAATCTGCTCAACGTATCTCTTATAACAATAGTAACAGTGAAATTGTGATGTGGCCGGATTTAGGGGCGAGTCATGACACACCGGGCAAAGATGTGTTCGTATGAACTTCTGTAGATCCAGTGTCCCTGTAATTGCGCATTCCTTTGTCTTGCGTGAATATCTCAATTTTCGTGCACAGTCACCGACGCGACACGTATTCAAAGCAGATACAAATTTCAGAGCTCATTCCCGAGCATTTTTGTGTCTTATTTCTTCCACATTTTTGAGAGTTATCATTTCGACCTCGTAGCGTGTGACAAGAGGCGCTCTTTGTACCGAACTCACACAGGGACGCCTTTTTTTAGCATGAACAGGGACATTTTTCTCCGAGGTGCTGCTCGGCCTATGGAGCATCGCCTGCATAGGGCACCCCGCCGCACCGGAAAAACTTTATGTGGGCATATGCAAGACCAGGTGCACGCCCACGATGTGACGTTCTCCCACAATTTTCCCACGTCCCCACGTCAAGATTACAATTTCGCGGCATGTAGCCAGCGCTAAATTCGCATTTGAAACCAGTTTCATATCCTCCATTGGAATCTTCAGGTGAGTTGTGAAATTGAGAAACTGAATGAAGATATAACGAAAGTCTTTTTCTCCATTTTAGCACTAACTCTAATTCTCCGAATCTCGTTGGCTGTGTTTTTCCTTCCTAGGGCCGAGCCCAGCTTACTTTTCCCCGTTTCCCCACAGGCCCCGAAATAGCCTCCGCCGGGGCAGCGCTAATTTTTCCTATAGCGTTTTCAGGACCACTTTCCGCACCAGGGCCCCGACTTGTCGCACCGGGCCCGCACCTTTAATTAGCGAATCTCGCCTCATTCTTCACAGTTCTGTTGCTTTCATTTGCACTTTGCTTACTCAGTCGTCACTCATTTCCGAAGAGAAGTGGCATTTATACACCTGAAAAGAAACCACACGACTATTTAAAATTGGCTGGTGTTTTATTCCGACGAAACTGTCTGTTTTGCGGAAGGTTTGCTTTATTGCAAAACACAGCCCGAGTTTCACACTACCCTTTAGTCGCCGCCCCTGCTTTCACACATTTATAAAGATTGAAAGATCTTCTCAGGAAAAAGTTTCTCTTTTTCTGAGCCATCTAACATATTGGTCCTTCTAACACCACAGATAGAGCTTTTTTGGCCGAGGTATTGCTAAAGGCACACGAATCTTACTGGTGCCACTGATTTGCACGCATTTCACAAGCTTCGGCTCTCCAGATACCCAAGAAAAAAGCGCGCCTGCGATTGCTCTCAGTTTCAGGAAACCAAAACTGCGCCAGGGCAAAGACATCTCTTCTTTATCGGGGCACCTTCGAAACGATATAAAGAAGAGGCCTGGAGCTTTCGCTAAGTAATAATGGACGCCTCCGACATCGCGCCACAGCTGGCTGACCGGAAATCGCCAGCTGCCAAAGACGACCGCCCCTACAAATGCACTATGTGTGATAAGGCGTTTCACCGCCTAGAGCACCAGACAAGACACATACGCACACACACGGGTGAAAAGCCGCATAAATGCACATATCCTGGGTGCTCGAAAAGATTCCTGCGGCTGGACGAGTTGACCCGGCACTTGCGGATTCACAATAATCCAGCATCTCGGAAACGCCAGGGTCGTCCAGGAGAGATTTTTGGTGGACCCGGTGAGCACCCATACCATATCGTCACCGACGCCAACGGGATGTCTGTGTCTGTACCCCTAGCTGCCATTCCTTTGAGTTTCGATGCCAACGGTACACCTCACTATTACGCTGGACAAGGAATCCCGATGTATGTGGTACAACATGGAAACCAGCAACTTGCGCTTCAGAACGTGGCGATTTCAAGTCATCACAGCGTGCCTAACTTCCAGCAAGCCTCGTTAGCGAACACCGCGCAGGCGATACAAAATGTTCAGAATGTTCCTCACACGCAGACGATCCAAAATGTCCCTAGTGGCCCATCATCGCAGCATCTAGAGTTTCGAGGCATGCAAAGTGTGCAGAGTGTGCCCAACTTTGGCCAGCTTGTTGGAGCGGCGCCTTACAAGCATAATGCTGTGCCCGCTGCATCATTTCAAAGTCAGCAAGCACCCGCTGTTTTTTCCCTCCCGTCATCTCCAACGGCCATTCAGCACCCCAATATGCACAACGGCTCTCATGGACACCACCCAAAAGAGGCAACTTTTCAATTCAACTACGCAAACCGCGCCGCACCAGGTCGGGAACAGCAAGGGGCGTATGAGAAGCCACTTCATAAATCACAGAGTCAGACACTGCTCAAGTCCAGCCATAGTCAGGTTTTTTCCCAGGCCAATGGCATGTCCACGGACCAGTCGCAATCGCAACTGTTGACAAACTCACCAGAGATCCAAACTATTCGCAACATCGCGCCGTCCTTCTCCAATCTCAACGAGTATTTCCAGAAGCGCGTTCCGTCCCTGGGAGCAGTGCACAAATTGAAGCCGAGCCTGTCAAGCGGCTCGCTCACATCTCTTCATTCATTATCGCAGCTCCAGAGAATGACGCCGTTGAAGCCAACTATCAACACCGCGCAAACACTGTATTCAACTAGTGTACCGCGCCAGGTATCACTGAGTCAGCTCAACTTGGAGTTCGCCCAACCAACAAAGAAGTCGCGTCCGAACTCACCAAATCACACACATGTCAATTTGTACACGACAACGCCACTGCTGAGCACCGAGCACCAGCTGGGGGCGTTCTCGCACCCGCCCAGCCGGGAGTCTGCATCGTTCATCATTTCGCCCAATGAAACACCTTTGCAAACCCCGTCACATTCGCCGCCGTTGCACCCTCAAGCCACCAGTGAAAAGGGCATTAATTCGCTACACTTAATCAGCAAGCTAGAGACACAGAAGTCCAAATTCGAGCAGCACGACGAAAGCATTGCGGTCAACGGTACGACGCTCCCGCCAATTCGCTCAGTTTTCAATTTTGTTAGCGCTGCGAATGACGCGAGGTCATTGCAGGCTCTGAGGAGAGACTGAGTAGTTGGGTGCCACATTTTATATGTTTATAGAGGCATTATTGGTTAATTTAATTGCGATTTTTGGGATCAGACGGAATCAGATCA
>JAKTWD010000581.1:0-51041 GCA_030581935.1 Metschnikowia corniflorae
TTCGCGGTGCGATGAGACTTTTCTGCGAAAAAAGGGGCGTTTGAGGCCCGACTCGGTGATTTTACTCGGGCCGTGTGGCGTTTCGCGCACAAGCGTCGACTGAATTTCGCGGTGGCTACTCTCGCAGCGAGGGCGACGTTTGGGCCTTTGCGCGACATCTGCGAAAATTATTGTCCACAATTTGCGAAAATACTGTACTACGCGGATCGCGCGCATGACCCAGTATGTGGAGCTGGAGTCGTATACTGACTTTTGGCGTAGATTGAACTTGGTCACGGCATACGACCCATCGTTGGGGATCCGGATCTCGGTCAACTTGGGGCTTTTTATCAACTGTATCAAGGGTAATGGTACCGATGCGCAGTTCCAGTACTGGTGCATTGAAAAAGAGGCTAAATTCATGAAACAGTTGTGGGGTTGTTTTGGCATGACCGAGTTGGGCCACGGCTCCAATGCCGCGGGCGTCGAGACCACCGCCACATTCGACGAGAAAACCGATGAATTTGTCGTGAACACCCCTCATATAGGAGCGACCAAATGGTGGATTGGGGGCGCGGCGCACTCGGCCACTCACTCCTCTATCTATGCCCGTCTTATTATCAAGGGAAAGGATTACGGCGTGAAAACGTTTGTGGTGCCTTTGAGGGATTCAAACCATCAGTTGATGCCCGGTGTATCTATTGGTGACATTGGCTCCAAGATGGGCCGCGAGGGCGTGGACAACGGATGGATCCAGTTCTCATCGGTGAGAATTCCCCGTTTCTTCATGTTGCAGAAATTTTGTAAAGTGTCGAGAGACGGGTCTGTGACGTTGCCCCCGCTCGAGCAATTAAGCTACATTTCGCTCTTGCAGGGCCGTGTGGGTATGGCCTCGGACTCTTACAGGATCTGTGCGCGTTTCATCACGGTAGCCACGCGTTACGCGGTGGGCCGCCGCCAGTTTAAGGGCGATCATACCAAAAGTAAGGAGGAGACTCAGTTGATCAACTATCCCTTACACCAGAGACGGTTGATGCCATATTTGGCTTTGACGTTTGCGGCCGGAGTCGGAACCGACCGTTTGGAAAGACAGCACGAGGGCGTGGTGCGGGAATTGGAGGCCGCGGTCGAAAAGAACGACGAGCGCGCGATCCACAAGTCCTTGGGCGACACAAAGTCGCTTTTCATCGACTCCGCCGCGTTGAAATCGACCTTGACCTGGCTCGCAGAACAGTGCATTACCGAGGCCCGCCAGGCCTGTGGTGGCCTGGGCTACTCGGCGTATTCCGGCTTCGGTAAGACGTACGCGGACTGGGTGGTGCAGTGTACGTGGGAAGGAGATAACAACGTGTTGGGAATGTCTGCGGGCAGATCGATTTTGAAGAACGTCAGCGACGTTTTGAAGAAAGGTGCACAGATCTCGGGCTCCTTGAGATTCTTGTCTGATGCTAAGAAATACACTGGATCTGAAGTTTTGTTGAAGACCCCAGAGGACTTGACGCCTGCTCTGGTGCTCCGGGCATTGGAGGTATTGATTGTTCGGGTATCTGTGTCGGCATTGGAGAAGGCTGAGGCCCACAAGAGCTGGGACTTTGTTTCCTACGAGCGCGTGTTGTTGTCTAAATTGAGATGCCACCACTACTTGTTGGAGACGTTTATTCAGACCATTGGAAACGTCACTGACCCTGGCCTTTTATATGCTTTGGCCAAGGTCATTAGACTCTACTTGTTGACGCATTTGTTGGAGAACTTCGGCAAGGAGTTCATCAGTTTCGAGGTCTTGACTCCTGGCCTCAGTAAGGTCATCACCAACAAGCTCATCGGCGAGTCGTGCTTAGAGGTAAGAGAACAGGCCATCCCCTTGACCGACTCCTTCCAGATTCCAGACACCTTGTTGAACTCGGCAATTGGAGTTTACGATGGCAACTGGTACGAGAACTACTTCAAGGTGGTGAAGACCCTCAACGATCCAACCGAGACAAAGGCGCCTTACTCGAGTGATTTGGAAGCCATGTTGAACCGGCCTTCGGTTACCGAAAGGGAACGGTCTGAAAAGACTTTGTTCACTGAAGCCAAGTTGTCGAAGTGAGGAGAGAATACGTGAGCTGCTTTGTATTTTTGGTGCATATTACTGTTATTGAGGGTTCTGTGCAAAATTCGTGATTTTTAGGCCAGAATTAAAGGCGAACTGACCTTAATAATCAGTACTTCCCATTTTCTCTTGGCAATTCATATGCCTGAAAGCCTTTTTCTGTGCTTTTTAACTTGCTTTAAGCATAGTTATTGTCGCATGAGACCAGCTCTTTGAGTATTTTGTAGCGGAATCGTCAAGTAATGTTTCGCGGTCAATCTACCTGACAGCTTTCGTCGAGTATCCTATATGCTGTGCAAAATCATCTCATCTCAACAGGATTGAGCGTACAAGAACTGCTGTTTTCGCTGTCAGTGACGCTTTTGGGTACTAAACGAAAATATCGATTTAGTCAAATATAGTTGCGTTCATTCATTGTGATCTTGTGACGTCCAGTATCAAGGGTTTCAAAATTACTGCAGTCGGTATTTGTACGGTATTGTACTACACAAGTTACAATGCTGTTCACTGTAGAGTTAATACCCCAGTGTTCAACATAGTACAGCCCGTCAAAGGGAATTGGGCACTATCCACGTCAGTACCCAGATTTCGAGATCCTGAAATTTCGATCATAGATGGATTCCATTACTTTTCTGAGCTCTCTGCCCTGGTACAACTTTCACTCTCCGTACAATTCGCTTTCATTCCGCATATGTCCTAGAAATCTTAGTGACCCCAGTACTTACCATGGTGACATGCTCTCCCTTCGTACTGTTTCACGCAGAAATTTACTTCAAACAACTTGTTGTTTTCTCTTTACATACTTTTGACTTTTATCGTTCAACTATGTTTATTCACCACGCCTAAATATTCGATTGGGTAACTGTGCAATTTCTTTCGCGGACGTCCCGTACGCTTACTTGTGATCAACCACTTCTGAGCACGTTTATTTGATCTGATGCTCTAACCTCTAGACATACTTAACATAGCATCTACTCAAGGCAACTATTGTGTCATTCAAGACAAATCTTGTGTGTGAACGTATCCTACATTAAAATAGTCTTGACATCAGACATACTCAAAGAATCCACTAATTAGTTTCATGTGTCACTGCTGCTCACATACATCCATCTATCAAAACGTCTTTCTCATCGAATTTGAGACGTGCTGTTCAGAGCATGATTTGAATTACTTTTTCGTTGATCACTAATAATCGAGTGTGGGAAGGATGTTGCAAATGTAGCTCAGGAGGACGTGAGGCCGACAAAGCCTCGCACCACCAAGGAATGTGTCAACATTTTGGCTGCAAATATAACCCCAGCAAGCAGTCTGTTAAGAAAAACATTCAATAATACGACATTCTAGGGCCTAGACGAGATGTCATTGCGTCGCAGGTTATCTGTTTCCTATTCTAGCTTATCATGAACAAACCAGGGCTGAATCAAGGTGTGTCATAATATAGTTGCAGTTTCACCCATGCACGAAAATTGATTATTCGCACCTGGCTTTGTGACGATTTGCAGCCATCCCCATATATAAGAGGGGCCCGCTCTCCCACTTAAGTTTTCTTTTACCAACCTCTCTTTTCTATAGTTTTGCTAAAATGAGTGAGGAAGAAGATGAAATCAGAAAGTTCTCTGGAGTTGTTGCTGGTATGTATCACGCGGTCACAACACAACTAAAGCTCAAAGTAAGTCACTAACGTTCCAGCCATTCTTTGTCCTCCCCTCTCTGTTTGGATCGCAAAAGATGGATTTAGTTTTGCCTTCATCGTCAACATCTTTTTGACCCTTCTCTTTTGGATCCCAGGTGTGATCCATGCAATGTTCATTATCATGAATCAAAAAGAGCCCGAGGAGCCGGTGGAGCCGGTACCGCCTGAAGAGGTGATTGTGCAACCTTGATCACAAAGTCGGCGTTGAGCACAGTTGGTGTCGAGAGCCAATCAGAGGAATTCGAAGAAATAGGAATACCAGAATGAAAGGGCAAAAGAAGACAAACTCCCATCATGCCCGACACATGCCGCCAGTGTCGATAGGCCTTCCTCCACTCTTGCTAAATCGAAGTCGCAGTCATATATAGTTTAATGAATATCTTTGGGGAAGCTTCAGAAACACTTTGCGTAGCTAATACGTACACCTTCAAGGTGAGCAAGCCTGGACTTTGCTCAAGTTGGCACTCTCCTAAAGACCCTCCTAAAATTGCAGAAGGTTTTTGTCACAAAGCACAAAGGCCCATGGATTTGAAGCAAACAAGAACATGCGTGTCAGCATAAAAACAACAGAGCAGAGCAAAGTTAAGAATCGCTGTGAACTTGATGTATATAAAATTGAATTATGAATCGTCTAAAGCAAACTAACTTTTGTAACACCGGGAAAAATCTAATTTACGAGTCAATGTCGGCAGCAGTGTAATTGGCGGTCTTGTAGTCCCACAAAAACGAGACAGCGGAAGGAACACCCTCCTTGATTCCACACTGGGTGGCATAGTCCTTTCCCTTCAATCTCAGTTCAATGTAAGACTCGTATTGAGAGAATTCACACGAGAAACCTGGACCGTCCTGACATGTTTTGATGGGGATAACAGCGTCGTTGACCAAATATCTGACATACGAGGTGCCATCAC
This sequence comes from Metschnikowia corniflorae, assembly GCA_030581935.1. NCBI lineage: Eukaryota > Fungi > Ascomycota > Pichiomycetes > Serinales > Metschnikowiaceae > Metschnikowia > Metschnikowia corniflorae. The sequence continues at coordinate 4,676 of JAKTWD010000581.1, forward strand.
AGTTGTACTTCTCAGTGACAATTCTGGCACCCTGAGGAGTGGCTTGTACGTGTGAGTAAGGGCTAGGGAAAGGCACGTGATCAGTGGGCAAGTCCTCTGCTGGCTCCAAAATACCAAGCGAGGCATGGAAGACCTCAAGATCAGTGTCGTGGGTGAACCCCAAGAACACTCTGAAGTCTGGGTTCTCTTCCTTCAACAATTGCAACGTCGCATTCAACAAGGGAGCGCTGGCAGTGGCGGTCATGTTATTTCCAAACGAGTTCAGGTAGTAGGTGCTGACGTCAATTGAGTACGAATAGCGGACGTACTCCTCGTTGGTGAAAAGACTGCACACGGGCGAAGAGCCCCGAACGTTGATCTCGTAAGCACACCACTGGAATAATGTCAGAACGTCGGAGGTTGACAAGTTCAAGTTCAAGTTGCCTTTCACTATTCTGTCTCTGGCGGTGGTCAAGAACGACGTGTTGTAATTGCGGATGATGTCGTCGTTGGCGTATGGGTTGTAGTTGACACACCCATCGCGTGGAGTCAAGGAATTTGCACCCATGCTTGGGTCCTCATCGATAATGTAGTAGTCAACCGAGTCATTACTGTACTCATCACCCATGAACCCGCGGGCAAAGTACTCACTGGTTTCGTGGCACCGGCCCGAGTTGGAGGTAAAAACCTTGAGGGTCTCGTCGCTGGCATTGAAAAGCGAGTGATACTTTGCTCTGAACGACGCCCCGTGCCTCAAAGCATCAGTGGTTCCCGAAAACGTACCCTCGGAGTTGATAGGAGATGTCTCCTTCTCGTAGTACTGCTTGTCCTTGACAAAATAAGTATAGTCGTTCAAGAAAGCCAATTCACCAACAAACGTCTCATTGTGGTTTTCAAACTTGGCGTACACGGCCTCCATCTTCTTACCCAGGCTTTTTGAAGGGAACCGTTCACCGTGTCTCGACATCAAGTGCACCTGTTCCAACAGACACTTTGGAGGAATATCGGTGGAAATTCCGTATCCCGGATGTTGCACATATGGCCCAGCACCACCCAAAAATCTCACCACATTGTACGACTCGACCGATGCCTGCTCGGGCGAGGCCAAGTCTCTATAAAACGACTGGCCCACGAGAAGAAGCCCGTTATTGATGAGCTTGGAGATTGCAACCATTTTGGGGTTAGATTATCGAAGCAACTATAAGATCTGATGATCAACAGTTTTCAAAAGGGAAACTCTCGGGCATTTATAGCCCATCGGCTGTTGTTCCGAAATTGTGGAAACAACTAGGTTTAGCTGCAAAGCTGCAATCGTGCCGAGCCGTGTGCAACGGCCCGCACGTGTAACCCTCGGAAATCGCTATTGATTGGAGTCGTGTGCAGGTCATGTTATCTGTGGTCGTGCGGCCGGCGACGCTTGCTCGGGGCATCTGTCACCGGTATTTTAGTATTTGATTTCTTGAGACCAAGATGACGATCGTTTTTAAATGGGAATTCTCGGGCAGTTTGTGCCTGACCACTTATTTTCATTTTCCCGAAATGAGAAAAAAAAAAAACGCTCGGAAAATTGTCAACGCGGCCGAGGTCAAGAGCGTTTGCGCTTTAATTTAATCAGAGCCACTGCCACGTGAGCGCACAGGTGCCCTTGAGGCCGCATGGGCCAGGGGATCCGAAGTTTATTAGCCTTGCAAATACGAGCCATTTGCATTTGTTCTTCCCCTTTTGGACCATTTAACACCATTAATGATCACCATGTTAAAATTAAAAGACTCGTGGCAGGTTAAATTGATTTCGATCGCGGCATAGCCATCGATTATTCTTCGTAGTAGGTGTAAGGTCCTGAATATTGTACCAAATCTTCCAGACCCTATCCAAGCATTCACCTCGGAACCACAAGAGTGATTTTGCAATCAAGAACAATTGAGTTAATATCAATCGTCCGATGACAACATGGCGGATGGGTCAATATGCGTCGGACAAAGCACGAATTTCACAAAACCCAAACGGTTTTTATTCGTTTCGGCACTTTGTGACCCAGTTGAAATCTCAGAAAAGCAGGTGTGTCTTCGAAAGCGAAGTTGCCTCATAATCGATTTCGTCTCATCATGGGGCGTCCTCGTGGTGGATGGAGGAAGCTTGAAACTGAGCGTCACGTGACTGTACACAGCCTGCACATTCAGAGATAGGGGCGCATTCACCGATGTATCGTCCCACTGCTCTTTCAACTCGCCACTAATAACACCCGAAACGAAACATGGATTCCGAAAAAATTGTCGCTGTCGTCTTAGGTATGTTTTCAATTCCGCTTGTGGAGCTGCTATTTCACTTGGCAGCCGCATCTGCCTATCTTATACTAACTATCCTCAGCCCTCTTCTTGCCACCTTTAGCGGTGTTCATGAAATGCGGTCTCTCCACACCATTCTGGATTAACATTGTGTGTTGCATCTTCTTCTGGTTCCCCGCGATTATTCATGCCTTATATGTGGTTCTCACGGATTAAGCAAATTTGGGTCTTAGTGAAGTCAAATGGTCTGGTGTCGGATTGACTCGTTCCGCCCGTGGGCTCGTGCCACTGCATCGTTGAAAGAACATAGAAACCAGTGAATGGCTTCAGTTGAGCATCTTTACTCCCCCGGCTGAATTTTTATGACACCGGTGAATAAATATTAATGTAATCTTTTTCTTCAAGGGCATGTCATGTGACCGCTCTCGCCACGACCGAGTTCGCTTGAGCCCTCCCTAGAAATTACCCGAATAATCCGCGGTACGTCCATTTCGCGGCGGCTTTTACGGCGCCGCGACAGGCATGTAAATTTTGAGATTTTTGCACTGGTCCGGCATGTGGCGTGAGGGAATTACCTAGGTGTAGTTCGCTCGGAATTGCTTTTGTTCTTCCAGTTTGCTGCCTCACTTTAACATGCGGCAAATAGCCAAACGTTTGTATGGGATTCCTTTGGCGGGTAACAAGTCTCTGAAACAGCTCTTGAGAAATTAATTCAAACAAATAAACCGTCTATCCACCCCTGGTGGCATCGCTTGCCCGATGGTATCTTTCCAGGTTCCTTATTCTTCTTGTGCGTGCGGCTGCACGGTGAGTAAACGAGCATCTGCATGCCTGTACCCTTGCTGCCGAGTGAGCGTCTTATCAATATTCATGGTGGGATTGGGCGCTTCTTACTTTTGATCTGGAAGAAGCTCTTCGTGAAGTCGTCAAATTCTCTTTACTCATATCGTTTGGGAAGGCGTCTTGAAAGTGTAAGAAATACGCAAAAACTTGTCCCAACGTAGATCAGGCCGCAGACTCCGTCCCCGTTCGATTGATGACGGACACCTCGAAATCCGCTGCGACTGACGAGTTGCCGCCTCTTTCCTTCTCCAAAAAACCGATCAAGAGTCTGCTTCCAGCATCGACTATCCCCGCAGAGCTCAATAGTACTTCTTTCGACCTCCCGAAACCACCCGATCTGCCAAACTGCAACGACAGGAATTATGACGACCAGATCAGGGCGCCGCGCATGTCGCTGGCCACACATTACACATACAAGCCTGAGCCGCCTCGGCCATTTACGGGCCGAACAGGATCTACCAGCTCGCATATGTCCGTTGAGTCCAGGACGCTGCGTGCGGGAGACAGTAATGAAGCGTTTGCCTCTTCGCGAGAGGACCACATGGGCATTTCTCTTCGTGCCAAGCCGGAAGTTCTGGCCCATCATATGACATCTGATCATTCAACATCAGATTATCAACCAGCAACAGTAGACCTTAACCAACCCACGCGGCGTAACCTGGAACCTTTGAAGCAATCCTGGGGTATTTCTGTTTCGGTGGGGAATATTTTGTCAATTGATACATCCGAAAGTCCCCAAGATTCGTCCAATTACCTGTCAGATGAAATCATTTTGCTGCACCAGAACACTCCTTTGATGCAACAGAAGCTTATGCGTGCAGTTGAGAATCTAGATCAGAATATCACCCTGGAAGAGCGGGATGCCAACGCCGACCCTGCAAGTACCCAAGCATCAGCCACCCATGGCGGCCGAATCCGGCATTACGTCGGTGAAGGCCCCACTATCCAGCAGGTATACACGCAAAAGAGGCCCGTATGTCTACCTGCAGTTCTTAGGCCGCCTCAAGATACCGACACCATCAACGAAGAGGACTTCTATAATCTGAGCCCCGAGGAAAATTCGCGGGCCAGATTGAGCGAGTTTCCATTCCAGGTTCCAAAAGATGTAACGACACATGAGCTCACTAAGACGGAGCCGACTCACGAGCACTGGCGCCCCAATAACTATTCCGACCACTGCGTGAACTGCTTCGAACAATTTCGCAGTTTTCTCAGCCCACAGCGCCGTGGGCGGCACCACTGCCGGTTTTGTGGCTTACTCTATTGCCACAATTGCTTGTATAAAGCGCGAGAAACACCTCTGTTTGAGATTGCTGCGCCTACTTCGACGGACAGTGCCGCATCTGCTCGAACAAACAGTGCGTCATCAAACACGAGCTCAGTGATTTCCAGCATATCTTCTGCATCCTCAAATGTTGCCGACGAAGGAACTAACGGGGTGATGCTAGACTCAAGAGCTCGCATAGTGATCCCACTATATAAAAACTTGACGGACCGCGGCATGGGAATCACAACTTTGCAAGATAAATTCAAGCTTTGCAAAGTGTGCAAAACATGTGGCAATAACTCTGTACAGCTCTTGTACATTCTCAATCAGCGGAGCCGCAGCAAGAAGGATATCGACTCGCCATATGTGTTCATCGAGAACCCGTATTTGAAAGGTACGCACAATGCACATCCGCATGCGGCGTATGACGTGAACTCTTTACCTATGAAAGCGGGGCTGAAACCCGGACACACGGCCGAAAGAAGGCTGTCGCATAATCATGTTCCCTCAGACTGGACCTGGAGTTCATTCTGATGACCGATCGGGCACTTCCCGCGCTGTACGCATGCCTCATGCATGAAATATTCTAGATTGGGTATCTTTCTTGTGCGACACATCATATCACCCCTTTTCTAGCCCTTTGACTAAAAAGGGGCACCCACACACCTAGACTTAGACATAAAATAATACAAGAATTGAGTCAATCGCACATTTTAAACGCCTTTTCTTGAACCTGATTAAATTATTAGTCTTGAGCCAATTACCCATTTTTGGGTGTGCATAGCTGCACGGGTACTATCTAGAGCACCGATACTTGCAAATTAGCTGCTTAAATTTATCACATGAGCGATGAATGTCCCAAGTTATCTTCACACAGAAAGCAGGGAAAAACTTGGAGCAGTAGTCAAATTATTCAAATTTTGAAGAGTTTTCGCTTTTTTATCATTGGCTCATTATGTGCCCGGATTAGATCTGCTCAGTGCCTTCTTAGCGCGCAGAGTCTTGTATTGCCGCGCTATTTTTACCCTAGCGGTTGGCGAAGAGTGCCTACGCGTCTGCGTGCGCAGCACAAAATCCGATTTGGCATTACGTATCCAGGAATTCTCGAGGCATGCCCGAGTCGAGAGATACTATTGCCGAAAGAGTGTTATCAGCATTTTTCTTGGGTACAATCCGGAAGATCTCGGATTATTTAACGATTTGAAAAAAAGCCCGCTTGATCTAATCTGCCCATGTATCAACAAACCAACCAACTGTACGATTCCGTTGGGCGGAGGCTGTCGACTAATCCATTTCGTCAAAGCAGTCTTCTGCTGACCGTTGCTCTGCCCGTACCTGGCGCTTATAGATCCGAGTCTCCAGCACCTCTGAGCAACTCTGCTTTTGATGAATGGGTTCACCGCAACAAAAAGCTAATTTCAGAACTGTCTGATGAAGAAGAGCCACAACAAGTATTTCAGCGGCCGTCATTTCCATCCCAGTCTCGCACCGGCAGTGACACAAATGTTAACTATAACAGGTACGTATCATTTTTTATTTAGCTGGGTGTTTGTTTGATTGAAGCAATGGAAATATGTTTTCTTATTTTTTTAAAGTTCATCTTTTTGTGAGCTTGACAAAACTTTCACTGGGCGGTTACAGAAAAGCTCGCTCTTTGGTTATTGTTCGAGTCGTGTTTGCAATTACCCGAGAGGTTTTTACAGCCCCACAAATCTAATTGCTAGTCCGTATCAACCTTCGGATCGCTTTCTGGCTGTTACACAGCTGCTTTTTTGAATCTGTCTCCACACTTGCGTGAGGGGTGCCTCGTGTTTCGTCTATGACCTAATGCTTGCCGCCCGGATTTGCGCACACGTCTAGCATTAGATCTGTTACTATGGAGCGCGTTTTACTACTGCCCGCCAGATTCGGCACAGCCGAGGGAAAGGGGTCGGGGCGTGTTTTCGCTCTGTGCACTCTCCCCATGGTCAGCGGGTATATCCTTATAGGAGGGTGCTCTCCCCTCTTCTTTAGAGTACCTGTCGAAATCATCCAAAAGAATTAGTACTGGGATTTCTGACATCAATACTGCGAGTGTCCAAGTGAAGATTTGCAGGCCCAGGAGCAGATAGTAGCTAGAGTGCGTGCCAGGAAGACCTAGAGTAATGACTGCGAGCGGTACCTAGAACGCGGCAGGCGGAAGGGGTGAGAAGAAGAAGTTGGGGCACGAAATGAAAAAGGGGTCATCACAACGGGACAAATGAAGAACATTTCTGTCGATTTTCCCACACACAAAACCTATTTTGAGACCGAATTTCTTAGTTTGCAGCCACATTGCTCAGTTTCAAGATGGCATCCGTCACATAGCCTATTTTGATACAGGCTTATCGATGCCATGACTAGGGGCCATTTTTTCGGACCCGCGCGGAGAGCAATCACAACTGCAGGACAGTCTGGGCGCGTGCACACGCTCAAGTTCTAATGCACGGTGCGTCGTTTTGAACCGCATATCCCTGTGGGAATTGCTGCTGACTTACCACAACAACACACATTTCCTGTTCGCTTCGGGAGCACCACCAACCCTAATCGCTGATTTAACAAAGACCACACACCTGCTTTGCACCATATACTAATATCTTTTAGAAGAATGTCCTCGAATAACCCCTTTGCGTCGGCCATGAATGGGGAATATCAACATCACAGAGACCCACCCCCACCCCCGATAAGACAAACTATTCGCAACATTTCTCCGCAAAAGAGCTCTGATACAAGTAACAAAATGGCTCCTCCGTCATATGATGAGGTCGCAGGTCCAAACGCAAACTCCAAAGGATACCCAAAAGAAAAAGAACTGCTGAAGCCATCGTCGTCGTCGCGTTCAAGCAGGCCACACAGATCCCACAGTGACTCGGCAAAACACAAAGAAAGAAAATCGCGTCACAAGTCTTCCAAAGACTCAAAGAAGAAGGCCGTGGCTCCACATCAGCCCAAAAACTTGGATGTAATCGATAAGTTGGATGTGAGCGCGTTTTTCGGCGGTCGTTTCCATCATGACGGTCCTTTTGATGCGTGTGCACCACACCGCAACAAGAACGTAAAGGCTGCTCCCGTTATGGCTTTTCCTGCAGACGGACCAAACAATTCAATGAAGGCCACGGCTGATCCAAAGGATAACTTGGATGTTGCTTTCGGTAACGTCGAGGATCATAACATGATAGTGGGAAGGTCTGCCAGGGACCATTCTAATTCACTTGGAGCAACGCAGCCGAAACCTCTAGGCCCTCAGGTTGATGTTCCTCGATTGAATCCCTCGGTCGTTGCTTTCGATGCGAATGAAACTGCTGCTCCAATTCATGGTCTTTCAACAGCTGGTTTGGGATCCACCACGTTTTTGAATGGAGCTCCAGCGCCTAAAATTGATGATCACTTGTCGCCACCTAGTAGCAAAGGAGGGCTTGGGAGAAAAAAGTCGTTGGCTCAAAGGCTAAGGAAAAACAGCAGCAGTGAATCGCCTTCGCGTCGCAACTCGAATGATAACTCGGGTGAGTATCGCCGATCGTCGTTTGCTGACGAGGACAGTGGTCCTTCTTTGTTGCAGAGAGTGAAGAGTTTGAAAGTTGGGAGAAAATGAGGGCATCTTCGGAGACCTATTACGTAATGTGCTCCGTAATAATTTCTTCGGTATGCAGGGGAGTTGTAACACCGAGTCTAATTTAAGATATATCCAGGAAGAGACTTTTCGGTACGAACTTGCTTTATTTACATGTATGCGAAGCCGCTTCCTTGTATTTCTTGAAATAATGTGGTGGACATGAGAATCTTTTTTTCACATTAGCCTAATACTACAATATTTGTTCTACATTCACGTAACATTTTCTAAAAAGGCACGACTAAATTGCAAGAAATTCTCTCTTCCATACATGTCTTTTTTATTCTGGTAGAAGTCACACAGAAAAATAGAAAACCTCACCTCACACAAGACTTCGAAAAATAAATCCATGACTTCAATGTTTTGTCAGTGTGATCATAAATTACATGCTGGAACACGCGGGGTTAAACCGGTCAGCTGTGCTCTGCGATTTTCGTATCTTCCACGACTAACACATCAAAAAATATACGCAGAAATTAATGACGCAAAGACGCGCCGGAGTGTTGCTGATCATGACTAACTCAAATGCTTAATTTCTTGTGTTACAAGTAGTGCACCCATGCTCAGATAATCAACAGTGCTAATAACCATAACGGCCAATAACGTAGACACACTGTAAACAGACAATCTCGAAGTCATTGGAAATCATCATCCCTCTTACTTTTTACAAGCCCATTTAACAATTTCCCAATTCAGTTGACCTCTTGCTTTCAAAATACAAAATGTATGTTGTTAGACCTGCACACAACACCAGCGGATGCCAATTTTTCAGTGCTCTGTCAAGCACAGACCTCGGGTTAATACATTTGAGTGAAAAGCCAAAGAATCAGGGAAATGGCTCGCTTTGCTCGTCAGACGTTTGCGCATCAGGCCACATTTATCAGGTCGCTCACGTATCGTCTAGCAGAGACCCCGCTTATTCAAAATATACGAGCCCAAAACTCTGGGTTTCCTGGCTTATATTCGCACAAGGCATTTCAAGATTTATGGTTCAACCAAGGAGAACAGCTCACAAACCGTTTGAACCGCGGAATTGAGGAGTTGGGGGTGAGCAACTCGCCTGCCAGCTTAAGCGAGCTCATTTCTTCGACTTTCAACAACCCAGAATTGAGGGAGATCACTGCAAGTGCGTCCAAACTTCACAACTTACAGTTCTGTCTAGAATCGCTTAGACCGAACGAGAAGAATCTCGTGGCAAAAGCAAGTGTTGATGCGCTTTTGGAAACTCCCACGATCGCCACGAAGTTTGAAAACGAGCCGCAAGACGAGGCCCTTCGCGAGTGGATCGAGGACTCTTTTGGCTCTGTTGCCGAGTTCCGTACGCTATTTTTGAATTCAGCAAAGGCAACCAAGGGTGATGGAATCACGTGGCTTGTAGCTGAGGCGTCCTATTCCGAGAGTCTGTTGCGCAGTGGCGCGCAAGCAGACTTATCGTTCAGTAAATTGGCCGTTATGAACACTTATAACGCCGGAATTGTCGATGACTCCGTGCGCCTGGGCCAGCTCTCAAAGCTAAAACAGCAGAAGGCTGCCCAGAAAGAAGCGGCTGCGAGAAGACAGCAGGAGAGAAAGGATATTGAAAAGGAAGATAGCGATCCTGACATGGAGGTCACTGCTGGCGCCCCCACCAACACTACCGACGACCTGATTCCTCAACGTAACAGTGAATATGTTTTGGGCACGGTCGAGGAGGCCGAGGAAGCCTTGGTCTACCTGGACAAGAAGTTGGTTCCTCTTTTGGCCGTGGATGCTTCGATGAAGGCATACTTGGTAGATTACGGGGTATTTGGCAAGCTGAAATACTTGGATAACGTTTGGAAGTGCATCAATTGGGATGTGGTTGCCGAGAGGTCCCCAGACCGGTTCAAGCCTTCTGTTGTTTTTGAATACTAGGCCCTTTGTTCGTGTATATATTAGGTTCGTCAATGCAACGGTAGAGTGATGTCTGACGTGATTGGAAGAGTGGTGTGGGTGCATGTTTTATGAGAATGTGGATCAAAGTGAACCAACAAGCATTTTGCTGTTCAAAGGGCTAGTCTTGTTGACTACGACTATAATGGCTCTCAATTACATGATATCCAAGAACAGATATCAGGAAGGTATGAGTTCTCTTTGAAGATATACTATCTATACTTGACGTCTTGCTGCAGATATTGGTACAGCTTTGCCACTTGGGCCTGTGCGATGTGGAATGTTAAGACAGGGAGACATCCCTTGAAGCCGAGAGATCATCGATTGGTCTGAACCCAATCCTTGTTTTACAACACTGCTCTGTAAAGTACCTTGGCTATTTGAGCCATACCTGCTAATGGTAACGTTACTCCCCGCCTAGCCCCTTCTCCAGACTCAATTCTTGATCACCTTCTTGACAATCTTCTCCACCTCGTCCCAGTCATCCGTAGGCAACTTAGTCATCTCAACATTGCCGAAATAGCTCATGATAGCCTCCAAATCGGCCAAAGATTTTCTATTGTAAACGAAGGACACCAGGACACCAACACGGCCGAAACGACCCGTTCTGCCGATTCTGTGCAAGTATGTGGAGGGGTCTGGTTTCCCCCTCGCATCAAGGGGCAAGTCATAGTTGACGACCATGGACACCGAGGCAATGTCGATACCACGAGCCAACACGTTGGTGGTGATCAACACCTTCGAGCGGCCCTCTCTGAAATCGTCAATGTGACTATCACGGTCGGTGTTATCCTGACCGCCGTGCAACACAGAGACCTTGTGGCCCTCGTCGCCCATCATCTTCGCCAACCTGTCTGCGGTGGCCTTGGTTTCGACGAAAATGATCGAGGATCCAATCGTCAACAACCCGTACAAACCGCACAACATCTCAAACTTATGGTTGGCCGAGTTACAGTCCATGTAGAGCTGCTTGATGCCGTCGACGTTCAACTCCTCTTGGCGCAATTCCAACGAGTTGGCATTGGGCACAAACTTCTCGGCAAATGCACGCACTTCCGTGGGAAAAGTGGCCGAAAACAACACAAGTTGTGTCGTTTTGGGCAAGTGGCGCTTGGCACGCACGCAGGAGTCGCCCAATCCCTGGGCGTCCAACATGGTGTCGGCCTCATCCAACACAAAAACGCGCAAATGCGACGCGTCAATCTGTCTCCGCTTTAAGAGATCTACCGCCAAGCCAGGTGTCGCCACCAACACGTGATCCGATACGTCTGAATTGCGGGGAATCAGCCCAGGAACGACCAAACGCGTCTTGATTCCGGTGAACCGGCTCATGTTCTCGATGACCTCAAACGTTTGCCTGGCAAGTTCACGCGTAGGCGATAAACAAAGCGCCTGGGGGAAATTTTTCAGCTCGTCGACGCGCGAAAGCATGGTTAAGGAGAATGCGGCGGTTTTTCCTGTTCCGGACTGGGACTGCCCGATCATGTTCTGTGGGGGGTTCAGCAACAAAAGCGGCAATGCCTTCTCCTGAATTTTCGAGGGCTTATTGAACTTCATGGCATAAAGCCCTTTGAGTAATGTGTCCTTCAAACCCAACTCCTCAAACGTCTTGGCCGAAAAAAGCGGCGAGTTCGGGTCCGCCTGTAAGTCTGCCAACTTCACCTTGACCTCGTACGTGGACGAGATCAAGTTGGTCTCCGGATCAGCGGCTATTTCCGCATTGGGCTCAGGGGCTTCTGCATCCACCGATTCTTCTTTCCTCGGCGTTTCATCTGTGAATTCACTTTGTGTTCTGTCCTCTTTCACAGGCTCCTTATCTTTTGCTGGATCAGATGAAACTGCTTTACTGTCAGATTGTTCAGAAGGCGCACCAAGGACCTCGGTCTTGGCTACAGGTTCCGGCAGAGCCTTTGGCTTGTCTGCATTGAGAGACAAAGACGAAAGAAGGTCCGAAGGGTCAGATGCTTTGGGGTCAGACATTGCCCGATGTTAAATTTATTTCGTTTTGAGAATTGAAAAGATGCTTTGGTATACGTTAATTTTTTCGCGCGGATCTATGCGTTCATGTGGATGTACGGGTTGGCTTAGGTCAGTGTTGAGGCGTATCGTACTTTCATCGTAAATTTCGTCAAAGTTAACGATTTTTCGTTATCGTAGCTACGATAGCGACAGGCCCGTCGTTAGTAATAATATCGAAAAATTTTATGTTACACTTACGATTTTCCCGCATATTACAAGGTGTGCACAATGTATCAGGCTGGCGCTGATTGGGTGGTGTCATGGAAATCAAAGAAACTGGACTTTTGCAAAAACCAAGTCACAAAAATCAAGTGCAAACAAAAGTGTCCAACACTAGTGCTGTGTTTTTTTAAGCAAATCGCTCTCGCCCGTCTTGTCTAATTGCTTCTGCATTTTTGAAATATTCAACGACTCGATAATCTACTGAAACCCCTCCAAGTCTGAAATTTAGTACTCCTCCTGACTCCAGACCTTCCCCCTTTTGGCGTAGCGGTCAAGATGTTTAGACCAAATATGCCTCAGACCCCAGGTTCGAGCCCGGACGACAACAAAAACTGGATGTGCGGTACACATCTGGAAAATCAAGTGTGTTAAGGATTTCTATGATATATAGTTTTCGCCCACGGCTAAGGTAAGCGGCATTCTTCAATACATATCTGTTTCTTTAAAAAAAAAAAAACTTATAAATCAGCCGTGTTTAGATTTGGTTACTTCATAGTGGAATCAGCGTGTAAAAATCATAAAGGTGACACACGTGTAAAGTCAAAATGCCAAAAGTGCACAGTGTCTTACATGCATTCAAAATATATAAACACTTCCACCTCAGCACATCATATCTGTACTAAGTAGAACGTACGCTGATTTCCCAGAGTCAGCAAGCTCATGAAGACATTAAGGATGACAAATCAAGTACCATGACTCCATTCTTGCTACTAACCCTGTTGATGGGCTAAAACTTTTGGGCCAACGTACAACCGACCTTTACCCAAGGAGAACAAAAAGCTGTCAAACTTTCCCAGGAGAGACTAAGCGAAGAGAAGGACCTGTGACTACCAGATTTTTCAAGCCCACTTTATACACATGATTGTGACCAGTAACTTCCCATTTCGCTTCTGTGACAATCCTGTCACTAAATCCTGTGTGAAATTACTCAAACGTAACAGCTTCAGACCAGAGAATCAAGGGGACGGCTGTGTGCAACATCAATCACCGTGCTCTTTTTCAACAAGAATTCCCGGTACTTGTTTTGTGAGACATTGCCGATGATCTCGAATGTGAGCGAGGTCTCGGAATTGTGTAAGTTGGAGTCTTTTGGAAAGGACCCTAAATAAGTTGAAGGGGAACGCGTCCATGCTTGTCACGTCGAATGAGACTTCATCAAGGACTTGGCACAAGGCGTGTATTTGTTCGTCCAACGTCATGTAATAGTTGTCTACGTAGACTTTGTTGTCGTCGACCGAGTGGGCCGCTGACTGGTACTCTGTAGATGAAGGGAAGACGGAAATGCGGTCATTTTGCGCACTCGTGACCGAATTCCCCGCTTGTTCTGTGCCCTTGTGCAAGAAATAATGCAAATATCAAGCGATTCAAGTACATCAGCCTGCGTGGGCTCATTCTGAGCATCGATTTTTAGGAAGTCTACACCGAAGTTTCCTTTTCTGTCGTGAATAATGCGCTACGCATATCGCGCCATGCCCATGTTTTCTCCAAGCTGGTGCCAGAATTAAGCCAGTTCAGGATGGCATCAACACCCAATTATCAAAATTCAAGCAGCGCATCCCCCTCATTACAACCCCAGGAACACATCTGAATTGAAAAATTGACTAAACAACCAAAAAATTGCTGAAAATCGCCGGGCTGCAAACTGCCCACCTTCGCTGGTGTACGGGCCTGCAATCTCCGATAAGCTCCATGGCTGCAACCGGTTGCAAATTTCAGCGCGCATCTCTGTGAGCCCAACTGTTCATAAACCCGTCAATCTTGTCAGCTTCCTCTACAATGTCTGACTGGTAATCCTGCCACTAATTCCTGTGTGAAACACTCAAGGAACGAACTTCAAAAGGTTGAATTGCGTTCGTTGATCACAAAGACGCTTTGCAAAAAGTATACAAATGTGGAAGCCTTGAGAAAGGAGCTCTCTATAAATGAGATCCAGTTCGCTCTTACGCTTGATGAGTGGAAAGCCCGTAATCGAAACAAGGTTTTGGGGATCACATTTACCTTTCTGATAAATGTTTTGAACTCAAGAGTTATGTGGTTGGATTTGAGGTGCTCAAAGTGAAATCCTTAGCAGGAGGAGTCTTGTTGGCGGTAGTTTAGGACATTATTAAAAGTTTTGCTTTGCAAAATCGTCTTCTATCCATTACGAGAGATAAAGCCTCGGTACTGAGCGTTCAACTTGACCAAATCAAAACTAAGAACGTCAAATTTGATGGAATTATAAGCTGCGCCGGTCGCGTATTGAATCTTTCCACAAATGTTACTTTGCATTACACGTTTTGCAAGAAGTAGGATGCTAGGACGTTTGTTGAGAGCATCCGGGAAACTGATGAAACAACTCCCTTTTTGAAGAATTTTCAATAGAATGAAGTCATTACCCAATCTCAACCGAAGGCTTGTAAAAGGTCTTCGCAATTAGTCATTTCTTCTGACAACGTTTGAACACCAGGCCGAGATACGAAGATTGCAAGACAAAAAGCGAAATGGCCCGGAATCTTAGATATTAGAGAGTGAAACTCGCTGGCTTTCGACACACACAATGATCCAGGGGGTTCTTCATTTCAGAAAGAAATCAACTATGTTTTGGCATAAGTTAAGCTCCTCGATAAGAAAGACCAAAAGCATTTGGGTCTCGAAAGTTTCGACATTAGCGAACTCGAATGGGAATACTTAGGGAATGTGCATCGCATTTTAAAAATGCTTGAAGCCCCAACCCTCCATCTACAAACTTACAAAGAGTCTATCAGCTTGAAAATTCCTCACGTTCATAATCTTCTCGAGAGCCTTAGAGGTTGAAATACGGAACTTCTCAAACACTCAAATTCGTATTTTGCTCTCGAGGCTTCTCAAACAAAGCTTCAAGAACACTTTCCCATTTATGAAAAAGATCTTGAGGACGCAATCCCAGACTCAAGCTCAAGTATTTCGAACAAATGAAATTTACAGGGGATATCATTTTGGAGACGAAAATTATTTGCAGATTGTTGAATTACGCTACAAAAACAATTTGAAGAAGAGTCGAAATTTTGAGAAGCACATAGCGAGCCTCAATTTCAACTTGTCGCTTAGTGTGATAGCTGCGGCCGGCTTCTTAAAGACGAACCTTTTGACGATGAATTTGACGAGCTTACGTCTTATGTTGAGTCAAAAAGCAAGTTCAGAGTCAAACAGCCCAATCACTTTTGTCGAGCTCGAGAAAAAGAGTTTCCGAAAGATCGAGGCAATGGATGAAGACATGGATTAAGAGCTCTCTCAGGAGAAAGGAAGCAGGTGATCATATCAGGAAAAGATTTTCAAAAAAAACGTTAGAAAAACCAACTTTGCGTACAAATAATGGGTATCATGACATAAAAGAGAGATTCAGAGAGGCTTTGGTGCTTCCTTTAGTTGTCCATGTTGAAAATTGTGAAAAAGACGGACAACTTCAAAACATACAGATTTGATCGTAAATCCTTGCGATTTCTTCGTAAACGATAAAATGTCGTAAATATCTACAACGCAACACTGGCTTAGGTATAGAATCTGGGGGACGTACAACCTGGCTACAAGAATACTCTTTACAAGAGTATCTCGGGAAATATAGAATATTCTGGGCGATTTTCGATATTAAAGAGAGTTTGGAATATTCTTACATAACTAAGGGCCAAAGCCTAGACTCTTCGGGATATTATATTTTTTTCCCGGAATATTCTTGTAAACATTAATACCCAAATTATCAGATGAGAGGGAAAGTACAATTAGTATTAGACAATTTTAGTGGGCACAAGGCAGCCGTGGAAATATTAGAAGCGACTCAAGCACTCCAGTGAACGGTGGTGCATCTTTAACCCCTGAACTCGACTTCAAAATTGCAACCATTGAACCAAGGTATCATTAGTGCTTTCAAGGCTCACTACAAAGAGTTATGGTTGGAGTTTATTCACGAAGAAACAACTATTGGTCGTAATCACAAAAAACGATGACATTACTAGAATCATTGGAGTAACCACTCATGGCAGAGCCTCAAAGTGGACACGTTCGTCATCTGCTTTCGCAAAGCAGACGTAATTGATGAAGATGTTGAGGATTCTTCTCCACCTGGTTATACGGATCATCAATCAGACGAGATTTTTAATCTCGTCCTTGACGACGACATTCAGTCTTCAGATGACTCGCTGCAGGACACACTCATGTCAAATAGTCATTTGGACGAAAATGAACTGAGGCAAACAGCCTCCGACGCTGGAATAGAGATTGTGCCTGAGAGTTGTTAACCTGGAACAGACAATTCAAAAAATCGTTACAAATGAATCAACGAGCTAATTGCTCGGCTTCATGACACAAACATCATTCGTGTCCCGGTGTCTGCAGAGGAGTTTGTGAATCTCCCTGAAGAAAGCGTCATCGGCCGGACTCTTAATACCTTTCACGATTTATTGGAATATTACAAGGTGGAGAAAGAGGCAGAGAATGCTTGTAGTAGCGAGAAAGACTTCCAACCGCCACCAAATGAGCGTGCCTGCTTTCGTGAGTCGGTATCAGGTACACATCTCGTTGTCCAATTTCTCAGAGAGAGAGACTTTGCAGATCCTGGACAAGGCCCCACAAAACTTGCAAATTGAAGCTAGGGAACATAAAAAGAGCTCTCACCAACCAGGCGTTTAAAGCTTCTTTTCGAATGCAAGAGGTAAGTGAGATGCCATGTTCCGGTTAACTCACGGATGGCCGCCCTCTACGCCACAACTCAAGATATTCCAAATATCCAGAAAAATATGCTGCATACAGACCATTAATGTAGTGGTTTTTAGTCACTCTTGATAGTATTCCTAGCATTTTGGCGCCGATAAAACATTCTTATATAGAGGTTTACCTGTAGTATAGACTCGGAACGCCAATCCGTAGAAACCAATACTTCAGATCTCTGTCATTATTTACTTGAGTATTACTTCATCTTATTCGAAGCGCTCAAGACGGGGGTTTCTCCCTGAGGGATACTGGGCTCAGTCAATAGTGTGGCGGTAGCCAATTGCAAAGTTAGGTGGCATTGTTGTTGGCCACAGAAGGGGTTTCAGTTAAAAGACTTTTCCTGATTGTGAAGAGACGGCGAATATGAACTGTAGCCGAAGGTGTAAGTTGTGGCTTCATTTATGATTCGCATCCCATTATCCCAGCACCGGGAGTCCTCAAAAAAGGGGATCAGTATCAAAACACACGGCGGTGAATATTAGAAATAAAATCGGCTAGCCGCGCTATTGCTCTTCAAAATTGTAGGCTCAGAAGTCAATGGATGTCCCCGCATATGAGTAGTTCCTTCCTGGGCGGTAGAGAGAGTATCAACCGTATATGTTAGAGCCAGCCCAGTATCAATTCAAGTTTTCACCACTCAGCCAGACATAACTGAAAAATGACGAGCGAAAGTCACAAAAATTCTGTCACAGTCGATTTGAATATAAGAGAAACCTTTCTTTACAGTTCCTTAGAGCAGTATAAATGCACTCTCACATATCTCCAGATCGCCCTTCAAGACCTCGTCGACGTCTATTTGATCCCAGGGTCGCGGTTCAGCGTCCAAGTCCGGGAAAAACGTCATGAAAAGCGCGTTTTCGACAAGCGTTATCACGCAATTCCCCAGATCCTCTTTAGCACAAATTTGCAGCCGTCGCTTTTCCATCTCATGGGCCTCCATAGCAAGCGATTTGCTGTTGTTGAGCGGCAAGATATCGTCGCTTTCCATGAGCTGACGAATATCGCTAAAATTGGTGGTTCTGTGAATTCTGGTGGGTGTGCTTGGCTCCTCCAAATCGAAAAGATTGCAATGTGAACGCCCGCGATGTGAGCTGTTGTGCTTTTCTAGATTTTCTATATTCTCGCTTTTCTCGGCAATCGTGGGCGACGTGAACTGGTCCAGGCCACTTTCGAGAGAGTTGACGTCGCTGGGAATAGCAGAGAGTGTGGCCAACGTTACCTCACTTGCAGGACTCAGAGAGCGTTTTTTCCGTGCGAGGGAATGCCGTTTTTGCTGATTTTCTTGGCCATCGCCTCCGGCAAAGTACATTCTCGAAAATCTTTTATTTTGTGAGGTATTCACGTCCAATGGGGAAAGTGGACCCAGCGAAGCAGAGGTTTGGGATCCGCGGACATTGTTCCCGTCTGGTACGGTTGCGGCCGATGGCGTTTGTGCAAACGGACCGCTAATGAGCAGAGTGCCTTTTTGTATTCGTGCCGATAAATCTTTGAGCGACCTGCGCGACTTCAAAGCACTCAAAAGGTTAGACTTTCTGCTTTCGGACTTGATCATCGTATGTTTCGGAGTTGTATGCTAAAAACCTTGGGCCGGTTTTCGGGCTGCGGTGTGATGCGGTGGGACGCAAGTGTGTGCAGCAAACACAAAGATCGAGGCAAGATTAGGTGTGGCACGGACTTAGGCGGCAGGGCTGGAGTAGTTTTTTCCGGTTCTGGACGCAAGCATGTGTATGGGAAAGGGGAAGGTCCAGATGGTGATGTGGGCTGCAGCTTGCTCAAAACTGAAACTGACTTGAAACAATGGCTCATGCACGATTGTTGTGGAGAACGCGAAAATGGCGCTCCTTCGGCGCGGTCGGTGACGCATTCGGCCGATGAGGTCATAAAGCGCGAAAATAGCATTGGTGATAGGGGACTTACTTTATGAAATTCAGCTGAGCTATGAATCCAGTTATCTCCTACAGACATTCTCACTTCAATGTCTCGTTTGCACGCTTTTATCTCCTTTTGTGGACAATGACAGATGTGGATATTGTGTGCAGTCTCACAAGTTACACGGTCTCGCGGTGCATGAGGCTTGCGCGGTGGTCTAAATTTGGAGTGCCTCCTTGGTAATTGCAACCCTTTCCTAGATAAGCAAAGACGAATTGAAAGGGCGTTTGAAAGATCCTCTCAAAGTCGACAATCTTCTGCGAGAATCTTTTGTAATGTATCTGATGCGATTCGCTTGCGCGTGCTTTCAATTTCGCGGTCATTCTCTTTGCACGAATTCCGGTGACACGTACAAAGAAGTGGACAGCAACTGTGATCTAACACCGCCATGTGTTATGGTGGGGCGGCGTAAAAAAAAATAGAATGTAAGAATTGATGCGTACTGGGTGACCCAGACGTTGATTTTCTATTTCGAATATGCTAGACATAATTGTCTGAAGCCAATAGTTGCGTTAAAAGTCAGATTAGACACCTGCTGCTCTTGGGTATAAATGTGCTGACCATACTCGAATACAGTTCAATAATTTGGTTACACACAGGCTCATTTGACTTTTCGAAATCTTTGCATCTCAAGTATTCTTTAGCTTTCCCAGGACAAGAGTGTAGAATGTCAGATGTGTACGCGGATTACGTAAATACTTGATATCTACTGAACAGCGTATACAAAGACAAAGTGTTGCGCGCGAATAAGATGTTCTGAAACAGCTTTTCTGTCTCTTAATATTCTGATTATAACTGAGGAACCCGCTATATGTACCGTGTGGCGAGTCAAACACATTCGGTTAGATGAAAGATGTCATATTTGGCCACCATGTACCCTCAGTATAACAATGAAATGGCCGTGTTATGGTTCCGTTCCTTGAATCAGATATTTCAGCTACGAGGCAATGTCGAATCGCTCAGTCCTATTCCAAAAGTTGTGACGAAACGGAAGGTAAGAGTAAAACGCACTAAGAGCGACACATACGCGAGATCAAATGACACTGGCTATGAGCTGTCGTATCACTAGATATCATTATGGTCTTTACTTGGCAATAAGAGATATCCAGCTACCTAACATGATGGGATATTGAGACGATGGGTCAGATGATCGGAGTAATGAGGTATGTTGCAATTGATCCTCAAAGGGGCCGACACTGTGAAGTCCGGATATATACACCAAGCCGGGGTTCATACACCAAACCTGATAGATACTATGGGAAACTTCTTAGGAGGCTCTAGAGTTGCTTTCAAGAACGAGGCGGTAGTTCAATGTCATATTTAGTGTGATGTGAAATTTATTCATCCAAATTCGAGAAGTGTGATTGGTTCACAATTAGACATTATCATTTGAGCGACACAAATTTTACGTGCAATGCATCATCGAAGAAGATCGTTGCTTTCTTGCACTCGAGTGGCATTTATTCACTGACATGGCTGAAGGTAATCCCGTCCCTCCTCAAACAAATACGATCATTGGACAAGAAGTAAAGAGTACTTAAAGGACACCACAATGAGGCCCTTCTTCTTCATATGCACTCAAGGGCACCCTAGATGAGTTTGCTCACTGAGATTTCGAAGCTAAACTAACGGGTGACACGCCACAGCAAAACAGCTTGCTTCATTATGTGCATGCGGTTCAATCTCTGTTTCCATTTGAGTGGGGCCGAGTGGTAACAAGCGCATGCTATTGGTTAAGAATACAAATAATTGAACATCATCCGAGCTCAAAATTCATTAGAAGCCCGTGAGAATTGCATCTTGATTCACTGAAATAATCATTGGGGCTTTTCAGTGGTGGTGGACATAAAAACGTAATGAACGACAAACACAAAAGCAGCTCTGGAAGAGATCTTTTCCTTGGCATTCTCAGTGTGGTCATATGCGACCGAGAATAGTGACACGACAGTGTTGAGCACATCACATCAGCGGCAAATGACAACCAGTGAGCATAAACGAAACAGCTCACCTATTCACATCAAATTGTCATCTTCTCGTTGTCTTTCGTCTCATCACTCCTGGTGAACCAGCCCCAGATTTGGTAGAGCTACACCTTCATGTGCCGTCATAAGCTCATCCTTCATTGTTTGCCACTGTCACATTGAACACCATCAATATGAATGCATGGATATGCACCGACGCGATCTTTGTGGTGTCGAAGAGCGAAAACTCACCTCTGTCTTTCTTTCTTGTTTGATCAAAACCAAGATCAGGCTTCAGTTGATGGTCATATTTACGCTAGAATAAACTCGAAGGGATTTTGGACAGCACACCCAATCTGTTTCAAACCTTACGTGACCTTATAGTGCCACGCCAGAGAGGCATACCATCGCTGTATTTTGCTTCTGCTTATCTCCTCTTTTTGAAGCTAAGTGTAGGATCATGGAGCGATAAATGACGAACGATGTGAGAAAGTGGGCTTTTCAGCTGCGAGAGCATGACGAACATATACAAAAGAGCTCTGACAGTGTCTGAAAGTGCATTGCGTGGCCAAAAACACGCTGTGTCAGAATAAGATCGTGTATAATAGCGGTTCAACCCTATATTGCTACCCTTTCTCTAGTTTTAAACTCGCTCTTCAGAGTAGTGTCAGAGTATTGCCTGACTATAGTTTGGTTAAGTAGCACGTGAAGACGCCGGCGAAGTAATCCCGAAGTAAACCCGAAGTAAACCCGAAGTAAACCCGAAGTAAACCCGAAGTACAACTAGAGATGCTTAATTTCTAGCCAATGGCGAAGTTTCGGCTTTATTTCCACCTTTCCGGAGGCTCAAATCCAGCCCGGGTCTGTGGACCGGATTTAGCTCATACATATGTGCCTCACAATGGGCTAGCGCACCTGAATAAGCTGTATCTGTATAGAGCAGAATACCCCGCTTTTTCACGGCTATCTCTGAAAACAGAAACATTGCTATAGAGCAAAGTGGTTTTTCAGAAGCCATTTGAAGGCGCCGTGGAGTATTTACTCGCCTACCAGGACTCATCACGCAGTGGCGTGTCAGAACTTCATCCCGACACAAAACAATTGGAACTTGTTTCAGGAGTTTCTGAAAAATTGTAAAGGCAAATTCGCCGCCAGTCAAAATGCTCCCATTGTTCTTCTATACAAAGCGTAAACTTTGAGATTCAAAGATTAAGATCAGTCACAAAAGGACAACATACCATAACCACCTTACCATCCCTTACGCGCGTCCAGCTCCAACAGCAAACGACGGCACCGCCCAGTAATTCCCAAGAATTAACCGAATCGGCCGTTTGGGAATGCAGCGAGATGACATCAGCAAAGTAAGCACAGAAGGAGAACTGAAGGCCACTCGAATGCAACATTTACGTTACGAGCACTGTACACTTATTGTTCCCGTGCACACAAGACGCCGACATGCGAGCCGCCCCCATCTTAAAGACAATAGGAAGTGCACATAGCCCGGGGTCAAGCCGCTGTACGTGAGGCCAAACGCCTCTCAAGATTTCTGGGTCATTTGACGGAGAGGCGCCAAGCAAGGCATACAATGGGTCGCCGCATTCCGCATGTTCCAGGCGGAGCCCTTAACAAGTGCCAGGGCTGAGACTGGCAACAAATGTGACTGCTTAGGTAATAGTCCCAGGACGCATGCGCCCGTTCGGAATAATTCGTAGAGGCTTAGAGTTCTATAAATACACGACCCATTATCAGCCTTCACCATGCATCAATATACCTGCTGAATAGGACCCGCAAAAGGGCTCGTGTGCCACGTTTGTACTAGGGAATGTTCAAAAAGAGACAATGAGCTCAGTGGTCCGATTGTGCGAGTACAACAGTGGCAAAAAACTGCTCTTTGCCCGTGTACCGCTTGATTTCCTTCGTGCTCTGTTGCACCCATTTCTCCTTTCGCAAGACATTCCCCCGCTTGTCCCTGCCCGAAAGCGTTTTTGTGATATACTTGCTGATGGGCACGCGCGAGATGGCCTGGACGCCTTTTGGCAAGAAAACCACCAAATCCTCAGCATTTTCTGGGTCTGGGCGGGCGCCCGTGGCCTTGATGTTTATGAATCCCAATCCTCGGAGCACAAGATCTGTAGATCCGTCGAAAGGAGGCACAATGTGTCTTTCAACGTCGGTTTTGCCAGGATCCACCAAGAACAAGCCGCGCACTGCTTCTGGATCTTTGGCGTCCCTCCATACCTGTAACGCCTTCTCCAAATCGCTGAACACATGAACCTTGTGGTTGATGGTGTTTCGGATCTGAAACATGCACCCGCGGGGCACCTGCAAAAAGAAAAGACCCCCCACAGTGACGACCTGGCCCTCTTTCGCAGTCACATATCGCGATAGGTAAGTGCCAGTTTTGTGGAACATGGCTCCTTTTTGGATTTGTTTTATGTGCAGCGCGGACATAAAGTCGTAGAGATGTGCCGAAGCGGGCGCACTGAAACCAGGAACGTCGTAGATCGTCGTTGATTTCGAGAGCTCGATCGGGATAATGCCACGTGTGAAGCCCGGCATAAAAGACGCCCCAGGTCCGTTGGCCACTTTCGCTTTCTCCCATATCTTGAGTCTTTCTCTCGCCGCCGCATACGACTTTGCGTTGCTGATGATCTCATTTTCCTGTTTTTGTCTCGCACGCTCTCTCCTCGCATTGGGCAACTCTTCTCGTCTTCTTTTGGCGACCTGCGCTATCAGTTGTAGGAGCGTCAGTTTGCCAGAATTAACGCTGCCAATAAAGAACGAGTTATCGCGTATCTGGCCTAACACCACCGCCGTGTTCCAGTCAGCCTTGCCTGAAACGACGTGCACGTGACTCCGAGGAACCCCATACGTCCGGAACATGTAGTCCTGGAAAAACTGGAGCCCGTATTTTGACGCAAGATTGTTTGTTGGAAATAGCAAGTCCGACTTTGTGAACACAAACTGCATGGTTTTCGCAGGCCGATGCCTGAACACTGTCTCGTCTAGCGACATGGGAAAGTCTATCAGGTTCACCACGTACACCAAGTTTCCGTTCTCGGGAATTCGGTCCAAAACCTGCGCCACGGACTCTACTTTGTATTCTGCAGCATCAAAAGATGATCTATGGGCTGCGTCTCTGCACCGAAGACACTGGTGGCCAGATTTCTCGGGCGAAATTGCCGATTTTGGTTTTCGTTTAAGAGTCGCCATATCATCTAGCAATTCTTCCTCGGCACCATTGAGCAACAACGCTTTATCTTCGCTGCTTAGGCTTTGAACTAGGCCTGCAAACACAGCATCAGCCTGCTTCACATGCCTCGCGTTTGCAGCCGGAGCAGCGCCCGCGGCAGGCACCTTCGGATCAATATAGTACCCTGCAGATCCTCGCAGTGCATTCTGAAGCGTGATGCCACATGATGTGCATTTCGGCACGAGCGAGTCGGCAATGAAGTGCGACACGTGGTTCATGCTGGCGGCAGTGTCATATCGGCGCGATGCAAGAATGCGCGATGCAAGAATGCGGACGCTCGGTGAATGCAAGACCAAGAACCTAGAAAGCTGCAATGCACCTAGTTGTATTAGTCTCCGGGAGCTCATCATCTTCAACTTCAATCTTGCGTTCGTAACATCGCAAAGCGCAGACGCACTTGTGGGGCGCGTACGCACGTGCTTTTATGCACGTGAGGCGGCTGATGAGCTTCCCCTTTGGGAGGCTGCGGGCCGGCCCGCGAGAGTCACGTGTATTTTGCGAGAGTGGAATTGGTTGCGCGTTTGCTACGTGCGTATGGTCGAGCCCGCATGAAACCGGGGAGAGAGATTTCACGTGCCCTCCCCGTTTACTGGATTTTAATGCAGCAAAACATTCTACAAGGAATGCTGTGAAAATCTCAGCTGGTAGAGGGAAGTTCAAAGGCTCGTGTGCACAAACTTCCTTCTTTGTGTGGAGCATGATCATGGAATGCACCCTGTGTGGCCGGTGGTGTTGTACCTAAAAGCATGCATGTGCGACACGGAGCACATTTTCGGCACTCTGTGTGCGCAATGATGATCTACACGCATAAAGCATCCCGCGGGCATTGCATGTGCTAGAGTATACACACACCTTGCGCCGACACAATACAGATAAGTCTGCAGCAGGATACCCCTTGCCTGCACATACAGCAATAAAACTAAAATCAGCACATGCGATATGCAATTGGGAATTACGCGGCCGCATATCGGGAGTCGCCCAATTCCGCAGGCGGCGCAGGACGCCTACTTTCAATCCCGGGGAATCCGCAAAACGCTAAGTGACGCCATCAACAATTGGACCCCAGACCTCATCAGGCTGATCACAATCCATAATTTTCGAAGGTGATTGAAATGTTTCGACAACATCGAAAAAGACCTATACCTCGAGCTTATCATGTAAGGGTCAATGCAACTATGAGGTGGAAAATTCGCACAACGCCACAATTGAGTCTTAAGAAAAACAAAAAAAAACGCCAAGATAACTTTGCCTTACACGTGCAGATGGTCCCTATGAGCTAGGCGCCCAACACAAATTTGCATGACGGGATCCACCTGCCTACTGTAGATCCATAAACACATTGTTTTCACTATGCTACTTGGATTTAATGAAAGAGCACAATAGTGCGTTCATTGTTCCGCGATCACATGAAATGGTCCAACGCAAAGAATGCGAAAGGATTCCTATTTAACCTGAGTAATTTAGAGAAACTCACTAGAATATGCTCTCTTTCGTAGATTTCAAAATTGGTTTCGTTCGATGAGGCGACGTGGCACTCCAAAAGCTCGAAACTTTCTTTTTCACGAGGCCCTTACACGCAGGATCCTCAATGGAATCAAGACCCCTCATTGAGATGCATGCAGCGCGTCCTGCAACATGCATGGACGCTTAAATTCAAAAATCGCTCTTCGGTGTTCAACAGAAACAAGCCTCTGTTGCGCGGGTTTTTCGGGCAAATGCCTCCGAACATGCCCGCACATGAGCATGACATAGATCACTCATCCACGATTCTGAGTGTCTCCTGAGTTTGACAGTATCCTCTTTAACTATGATATTCTCAGATTGTGTGTCATAAGAATGTTTTTGATCGGTGAATAAGAGCAGTAAATAAGAGAAAGAGTGTATGTCCATAAAATACTGGATTCATGAATTGTGCGAGACAAAAAAAATGTTAGTGATGAAGGTCCTGATCAAAGCAGCCAGATCTGAGAATCTATGAGCGCAAAATAAAAGGAAAAGTCCCAATATCGTGCCGGTCCATATCTCGATAAAGATCTTTTGCAAGTTTTTTCACTCTGTCTTGTGGTGACGCTGGCCGGCGAGAAGTGGTGGGGCGGGCAGCACTTATGATTGTCAAGCGAGATGTGCATGGTGAGCCGCATCTGTGTATGCACGGGGAGGCGTACGGCATATAACGCACTGCAGCATCTCGCATGAACAATAGGTTAGCTCGGCAGTGCTGGCCATCTCAAGAATGGGAAAATCTCAATCGGGGTTCTTCCACTCTATGCTTCGCAATTATGCACAGCAAATCCCCAGCCCCAAACGAGGTATCTTTGTATCAATTGAAATTCCCCCGCCACGCTCTGCTAGGAAAACGGCCCTTGCGGGATTCGATGGGTGAGACGCATATTTGCGGCCAGGCGCAAGTATTTGATCACCACCCGCATGTCTGCGGCCACAGTCGCTTGATTTGGTACCATATGCGATCCTAGGCCCGCGTCGGTATTTGCGCATAATGCCAAGGAGTACTGCCCTGACGCAATAGACATTTGCATCGGAATCATCTTTATGAGGAGACTCTTTAATGCCCCTATTTTTAATGCCCCTATCTCTCAAACTCCCTCCTCATCCACCGACAGCAGTTTGTAGCATGCGCACTTCCTAACAGAGGGGCGACGTTCCCTGCGGCGCGCATGGCATCATGCAGGTGCCCGCTTAGGCCTGGAGCGATGCCATTATTCCGAGCGCACATCTAACGTGCCAGGCCTCCCTTCATGCATGCGACGCAGCTTGCTCGTATGTAATGCGCGCCTTGCTACCTCATGCCCAACGTCTTATTCGTGCACGTCGTGAAACTCTTTTCTTGGAACGTCGACATTTCACAGTGCTTGAGTCGCTTCACCCGCCGTATTCGCCACACTCTTTTTCTTTCTGCCCCATCAACAGACTCGTGGCACCACAAATACAGGTTTTTTCCTGGTGATTCAATCCTGCAATAAGATCTGCAAAACCTCCGCTCACCAACCTGTCAATTTGCCAAGAAGTGTCTTGTTTTTTCTTGCGTGTTTTTCGGCAATTTCTTCCCCCTTGCTCAGCGTAAACCAGAATTGCTGACTACGCCAATTTCCATCACAGAATCAATACACTTGATTTATCTCGATAAGCACAATTGTGGCTTCAATTTGAAGAACATTTCCGGTAATTGAAACCATCACCTGGCGCTGAAAGTGTCGATTTGTGCACATCGCTATCGGCATTTAAACATCAAACAAGGCTTTCGGGACTGAGTTTGTGCCCAAATCAAGAAGGTTTTTAGGCAGAAGAAAGAAAACAGACGAAGAAAAAAAAGAATCCCGCCACACTCCTTCATGTCGAAGAGATCACAGCCGCCATCGCCGAACGTGCGCCTACCAAAACATTCCAGGATAGACGCCGGGCAACACTCTTTATACAGCCACCCCGCGAACCCCCTGAATTTTCTGCATGGCGCCGGAGAAACCTGGGCTGCGCTCGGTGCATGCGCTACCACCATGGGCGCACTCCCCTTGGCTGTGCGTCTGTTCGAGCATGCATTGATGCACACGCCGGGGAACTTGCCCGCGTTGCTCGGATGGAGTCATGCGCTTCGTGCCAGCGACACTGCCGCACAAGACACGCGTGGGTGTATTGCAGCAGTGCGCCGACTTGCTGCTGCCGCCGAACAGTACCCAGACGTGGCGAAACTGGCAGACCTTTATCGCGAGCTCTCCGAATGTTACCTTCTTGTCGGGCTGAACGAACAAGCACTGCAAGCCGCACAACAGGCAATCGCACTCCGCCCAACTGATCCTTCACTTTTTATTCTCGGTGCCCAGTCGTTGGCCCGTTTGGGGCTCAGGCAGCAAGCGGCGTCGCTGTTGCAGCACTGCCTCAGACTCTTGCCCGCCCAGATACAACTGCTAGCGCCTTCTGACGTCGAGACAGCACGCACGGCGCATGCCGAACTAGCTGCCATAGCTGCTGCTGAGGGGAACGTCGAGGGATCAATTGCCGAATTGACGGCCACCTTGATGTTGCCGCCCCCGCTGCCAGCACGGCTCAATGAACATGTGGCACTTTGGTGCGCGCTTGCCACTGCTCTCGAGCGTGCTGGGCGTATACCCGAGGCCATTGACGCGTGCGCCCGGGCTGAAGCAGGAGTGGGGTTTCAGCCACGCATAATCCTCACACATGCATACTTGCTTTTGCTCGGCGATCTGCGGGCACAAGCCCAACAGGCGGTATCTCTCTTGGGCCGCGTGGTGGCCAACGAGCCGCTGCCTGACGATGCGCTGGGCGACTTTTTGCCTTGGTGCCTCTTGGGTAAAGCACACACAATCCTCGACGCACCTCGCGCGGCTTACGATGCCTACCAGATTGCCTTGCGCCGTGCTGATGGTCTGCCCATCACATGGTTGGCGGTGGGCAAGTTGTATTTGGAGTTGCGCCAGCTTCCTGATGCCTTAGCCGCCTATTCGCAAGCGTTGCGTCTACAATTGAACGAGAATTCTCCAGGTACTGCTGCTGCGTGGGATGGACTAAGCTGTGTCTACGAGCGCTGTGATGACCAACTCACAGACGCAGCCGATGCCTGTCTGCGAGCAGCACAGTGTTTTCGTGCCTATGGCGACTCCAAAAGCGCCGACTTCTACGACTCGCGTGCGCGCAGTTTGCGTCTCGCGTCTCTGGGCAAGGCCCCCGTGCCACAGTGGAGCGAGCCGGTGGGCGTCCCCAATTACTTTTTGCGCGATCTTGTCGCGTTGTTGCCGCATGAGCGTATCGCATTGGTGCGCAGTGCAAACAAACCAGAACAGGCCGATTCTGGTAAGGAGACCGCTCGTGAAAATGCTCGCGAGAACCCGGCGCCAGCTCTGCCTTCTGAAAAGGCTCGGGACCAGGCGCCTCCTTACCAAAGTCTGCTGCTGACCCACCAACTGCACGCTTCCAGACTGGCCCAAGCATACGAATCTCTGGCGCCGACTCCACTGCCCGGGGCATCACAGCACGCAAACACAACTACACCCCAGGCTGCTCAGGCACATCTATATGCGCCGGTTCTTTCATACAAGCCCGACACCAAGCTGCCAATTCCGCCGCCCCACCAGCTCCATCAACAACTTCCGCCTCCAGGGCGGCAGTACTGGGCCAGCCAGGAACACCCAGGTACCCCAGGACACACGATGATGCGCGGGCCGGTCCCGCTTTCGGCACACTATGGGCCTCCGCCAGCAGGGATGATGTCACCACCCACAGCGACTCCACCGGCTTCTGGGGGGCCTCACCGGTCGCCTGCGGCTCTACCCTCAGTGCAGGGCGAGGTCCATCCGATGCAGATGGCCCCGGGGTACCCATACGGACAGTATATGCCGGTGCATAATGGGATGGTGGCGCAGGCGCAGCCGTACGGGAGCGCTCACTGGCGTTAAGACCTACTCAAGGTGTTGCATTGATTTATTGGGGATGTAGTGACTTCGATAATGAGAAAGCGAGATAGAAAGTGTCTCCGTGGCTCAATTTTTGGAGTTATATGAATGGCACTCATCCCGAACAGAGATGGCTCAGCTAGTTTCCCAGACTCGACGCGTCTACCATATTATTTGTCGATGACTGGAGATCACGGGTCTCTTCTACTATTTTATGTCAGATCGACGTGTTTATTTGGACCACGCGGCACGCAAATCGTGCCAGGTCGCTTCAAAAACGTTCAATCCACCAGAAGACGATGGCAAGAACCGATCTTGTAAGCTGTAGACATTCGCAAGTCTTTCAAGTGCTTCGCGCCCCCTACCTCCGTAAATAATTCCCCCTGTATCAGCCTTCAAAATGGGAAGCACGTCTCCGGAACTATCACCAAAATAGTACAAGTGCAGACCTGGATGCGTGTTTCGAATCTTCTCGATCTCTACGGCCTTGTCGTATCCTGTCAAGATGCGGAGCTTCCGATCAAACATGCCCGTGGTCAACAGGTCAGCACCAATCTCAAAATCATTCGCCAACACCTTCACGTTTTTGATTCCATGGGCACCCAACACAGATTGGATGAGCAGCGCACACCAATTGACGCTCAACACATACACCGGGCAATCGGCATTTTTAACAAATTCTACAAACCCTGGTCTTAGCTCAACACGTGGCGTTAGTTCCAAAAACGCCTTTCTCGAAAATCCTCGAAAATACCCGGTGTTCTCTAGCGCACAAATCGAGGAAAGCTCAACCGATTTCATCCCTTTTTGGAACGCGATCTCGCAATCGACCAGATCCCGTTTGCCACAGCCATTGGCAGTATCGGATATGTATTGATGATAGGCATCTAGATATATTTTCAGATAATGGCTAAATGGGGGCATTTTTTGGTCTGGGGAGTGGTAGGCAGCGTTGGCAATAAGCGACGTTGTGTCTTTCGTCGTGGCTGTCTCGTCCCAATCAGTAACAAAGACCCGGTTGGACATCTTGACAGACTTTTCGAAAAGTGCCGGAATCAAGCGTTTGGCTAGCATAAAATGCCCGATTTAGAATTTCCTTATCGGGCTCTGACAATTGTGGAGTTGGTGGTGGGCAATAAATATGGAGGTACCCGGGGCTTAGTGGAAGCTCGTACTACCCTCGGATCAGTTAATAAATGGAGTATAACGAATGCAGACGAATTCAAAAGTGAATTTGGGTCCCGTGAATTTCCAAAAAAGCCGAGAAGTCAATACATCGTTTGGAAACTATGGGTTTGTCTGGCCATTGATGCGTCTACCATGTTTTGTAAATTTGCCGAGTTCACCGCATCGGGCCTCTTTCGCAACCTTTTTTTTACCTTGCGGTCTGCTGAAAACAAGCCACTCTTTTACGGAGACCTACATTTCCAGACTATCTTAGTATTCTACACAGTCACATCACAACTCTCTTTTGTGCTATATAACGACCCCACTTCGTTCAATTTCCTAAATTAAGAATGGCGCAGACTCTCGGAGAATTGGGCAATGTCAAGCCAGATACCTTTGTAGAAGAGGTGCAAGAAAACCTCACCCCCTCCCAGCTTGGTGACGTTGATGTGGTGCCCGAAAAGAATGAAGGTCATTTATCTAGCAAAATTATATCTCATAGCAATGGCGATAATGAAGGTCATGAGCTCGTTCCCCCTTACACAGGTGAGCAAAAGGGCAAGTCTGAAGGAAAGACTGAGGATGATAAAGGTAAATTTGAGGGCAAGACTGAAGAGAATAAGGGAAAGTTTGAAGGAAAGACTGAGGAGAATAAGGGGAAGTTCGAAGGAAAGACTGAGGACAACAAAGGTAAATTTGAGGGTAAGACTGAGGAGAATAAAGGTAAGTTCGAAGGAAAGACCGAGGGAAATGTCGGTAAGTTTGAAGGCAAGACTGAAGGCACCACCGAAGCTCCCAGAAAGTAGACTTACTTCAAACAAATTGCATTTTGTAGTCTGCTACTCTCGTAAAAGTTCATATGGTTATAGAGAAATGAGATTTATGACACAGAGATAAGAAGAGCTCTTGCTATTTTCATATCAATCACGATTTCAGGTATAGTAAAGGTTTTTCATCAAGCGAGAGATTCGAGGCCAATGAGCCTGTGTTCCTCAGAAATTTGCTTTCATTAGAAGTTCAGAGAATCTCCGCATGAAACTTGCCGATGATTGTGCTCATTGGCATGTTTGCAACGGCATTGGAAAGGCACAAGCTGCACTTCTTATTGGCAAAAGTGCTGATGAACATGTATCAGAATTTGTCACCTACTATTCGGAGAGTCATGACTAAACATTGCTCACACTTGCCAATCACGCAATTCAAGAGATCTACTGATTCTGTCATACTGTAGCGCAGGCATGTTGGTAAGTAGTATTTTTCGTAGGAAGTATGCGTTTTTATTTTGAATATATTGGAAAATATTTTTTTAACAACAGCTAGTAGTTTTGATATTTGTTTTCAAGAAATATTTATGCACTTTTATACATGGCGAAGCGTGGTGTTCGAAGCCTGAGAGACCTTCTAACTGTTCTGGGGCTTGCGTCCTTTGTTTTATTTGCATCCCTTCGCCAAACGTCCGCAAAGTTCACAATACCTGAGATAGAATCAATGGGTGCTCGCGTGGAACGGCCAAGTGAAGCCAAACAAAAGAGCTTGGGATCAAATGCTTGGATATGGCCGAAAGAGACTGGGACGCAATAGAAAAACTTGCTCCTTACTCGGCCTTTTGAATTTGAGATAAAATAGCTTCGTAGCAGTAACTATCAGACAGCAGGGTTGCTATACTGTTTGTGGCACAGATATGAAATTTCTTGAGGGACACAACACTCCACAATTTGGGGATTCTCATTGAAGTTCTGGAAGCGTGAGCCAACTTGCTCAAATATCACACTATCTGGTCTTGTAATAATAAACCGCTGATGCTTAGATCGCAATAGTGCATGATCTTCGGCTGAAGTTCGTCGTGCTCAGTACGCATGGCTTACTACCTACCATTTTAGGTGCCAAGACGGAGTATGAAAAGAGGCAGGACTTCCACTACGTGCAAAGAAAAAACGAGAACGCAATAATAACTCAGATCGGTACCCACTAATACCAAATGTATTCGTGAAGGACGAGCCGATCGCAGATCAACACAAATCAATGAGGAATCTCGAAGAAAAGAGACAGGATGAGGATTGTACTGTTGCACAAGACGGCAGATCCCAAAGAGCTGTGTTCCCGTCATCTATGATCTAGCAAGAGACTTTTCATGCACTCCAGCAATGTAATCGCCGGCCGAGTCACTTTTCCCCGAGGTGAAGTGCTTACTAACGGACGGAAGAAGAAGATCGCTACCAGAGACAATTAAAATGTTGCCAAAGTCGAGGGGCGTTCTTCCGGATCCAGACCTTGATGAAATTCATCATCAGGTAGAAGAAGAGGCCAATCCACGATTTACCAGAGTATTTCTCAAAATTATACATTTATACTGGGATCAAAAAGACCTTTGACTCAATTGAGCGAAACTCAGATGAAGGGCTGGACGCTAGTGATCTTTACTTTCTGTATGATGGAGATGGAGAGGAGGTGGAGAATCACGGACACTCCGAAGCTGGTGATAAGCTGGACGAAGAGTCTAACTGTATTTCGGATGACAGCAAAGTTACTTTCGAATTTGAGTAAAAAGGGATCAAATACACAAGCCTTGTTTGAACATTCTTGCGGTTTTGTTCGGTTGTGATATGGGGATCTTTCGCTCTCCCCTATCAGTGTGGAGATGCACCTTTTATTAAAATACTACAATTACTCGCATATATACTGCTAAAACAAGAGAAAACATGACTAAAACTAAAACATTTCAAGAAAGTATTTGTTTAGCACAAATATCGCGAGAATTACTAAAAATACTACTTACTAACGTGCCTACTGTAGCGTTATCAGTGTTGCGCGATACGCCCAAATTGCGCCAAAAATTGCGACTCACGAAATTCGAGGCCAGCGTAATCACCACCATTTTTCTAATTACGTTCTTGGGAGCCATCGTAATCACCATCGTAATCGTAAATCGTGATTTTGGCGTAATTTTATCGTAAATTGTTCATAATCCTACCGCAACAAATTCAAATTTGAATATGGAAACACGCTACCGAAAATTGCCATAACATGAATATTACGGTACCATATTTTTCATCAGTATGAGACAGAGATTAGCTATATCACTATTATTTGTGAGCAATCTCTCCACTTAACACTTTGAAAATGTGTTGATATTATGGTTTCATGTGTTAACTTACTTCGATACTGTGTTCGTAGAGATCTAAGCGGAACGTATTTCATTTTTGTCAAGTTGAGTGACATGTGAAGAAATGAGCTGTTTCGTGCTCAAATAGAGCAGCTCGAGAATCTATTCGATCATCAAGAATGCATGCTATCAATTGATCTCGACAACTTCACCAGCGTCGACTTCCATCTCATCATCATTGTCCTTGATCTCGCGACCTGGTTGCATAGCTCCACGTCATCTTCAGTGTTCTCATCATCAGATTCCACACCAAGGTCAAAGTCATCTGGCCTTCTTTTCCTCATCTTGTCGTTGACAACTGCTATCATTTCGGATGTGATTTCTCTTCTTTGTGGTCATATCGCCGCATTTTGAAAAAAAGGATCCAGCCGGCGCTGACATAGCTGGAATAGCCAAAATGTCTTTTGCAAGCTGATAAAGTATAGGAAATTGTCTTTCCCTGCTGCAATAATAATCGAAGATATTGTAGTTTCCAGTTGTTTCAGAAAGGTAGGCCGCTAATTCGTTTTCTTCGTCCTCAGACCCTTCATGGCCACTAAGATAAGGGAAGTTGACTCTGCCTGGCCGGTTGTCACTTTGTGAGCCATGCTCGACAGTTACTTCATTTTGGAATCTCTGTGCTCCATTATACTTTTCGTAAAGCTTGAACAAATTTTCCATATTTTTCCTGATGCAACTTACCAAGACACGCTGGAACGATTCTCTGGTCTCAAAATACTTGAGTTTGTACTCTGGAACAAGAGCGGTGGCGATATAGAGGATAGCCCTGTCACCAAAATCTGAAAGCAGGCGGACTCAGCTGTTCAATTCATTGGAGTTGAATTCAGCCTGTGAACAAGACTCATCCGAAGAGATATCCGTCATCGGAATTGAGCACGCAGAATGGTAAAAGTGGGCTTGGGAGAAGGCGGCGTGAATGAGGCAAGTTGTTCTCGTTTCTTTTTTTTCAATCAACGAGCGTGGAGCACTTGACTATCACAAAATTGACGGCCGTGAACACGTGCATGTTAAGTGCTTCTGCTCAGGGCCTAAACCAATATCTGAACAAGATGTGCAGCACTAGTTAATGAGCGCCTAACTGAAGAAATACCTTATAAAACCGTGAAAATTGTAAAAGCGTCGTAAAAAAATCATGACAAAATCGTAAAAAGACCGTAATGAAATCGCAATAAAATCGTAAAAAACATTAAAGTAAAACGTATTACGAAAGAATTGCGATTTAGGATATCGGGGTCGTCGTAATCGTAATCGTCATTTTGTAGCGTAACAGCGCAATCTTCACTACAATTTACGTAAAATTATACCAGCGCGCAACATTGAGCGTTATGTGTGGTCAGAGTAATTAACTAGAGATGTATGCCCACTATAGCGCCACATAAAAGAAAAATCAGCTTTACAGATTGTCAACAAGAACTCACCTAATCAGTTTTTCATGTCTCACAGATGATTTGTTTGCCATCAAGCTTGTAAGAGTCTTTAAAGACTGAGACGCAGTCCAAAATCCATAGAATACTGGAACAAGCATAAAAAATCAAAAATGCCAAGCTACACCTCAACATTCCCGAGCTGAATATATACCCCGGTTTCTGGCTTTCCATTTCCAACTTTTCCACCACGAGAACTGTAGATCATACCGTGTAAGGCTCGTTAACATTAGCTCGTGTGACCGCAGCGAGAATTACCGTAATAGGAAGTAGCACATAAGGGCACATGACCATGCCACTACACTACCACATTCAAGTCTGGCCGTCAACAAGTCTAGTATATAAACATTCTTCTGATTATCAGATTCAGTGCCGAATCTCATCAACTTCATCCAACAAACGTACCATCATGCCATCTGAAATAGACACGAAAACCCCGCAATTTGACGAAAAAGATAAGCCTTCCCAAGCGGAAATTGACGAGCTTCAAAACACGGTACTGAAGGTCTTGAATCCAAATGGCGATAACACTCAGATGGCCGGATACATCTCGAGTACTTTCGGGTATATACTGGGAATGCTCGATAAAGTAGCCAAGGCAGAAGACAAGGATAAAGCAGCTGAGGAGATCGCACAAGATTTGAAACAAAAGTTTGAAGGATGGGCCAATAAGCAAAAGGAGGCTGACGGGAAGCAGGAGCCGGAAAGTTTGACTGACACAAAAGCGGAGGACGGCGTGTCTAAGTGAGAAAATTTTAGCGGTATTTATGGGATAAAGTAGGTGCAACAGGTTGTTTTGTCTGGCGACATGATCTGAAGGTTGAAGCGGCAATGCTTTTGTTTTAAAAATTCTAATTAGAGAAATTGTACCTCATCAGTGAATTATCACACGCCCTTGTAGAGAGTATTGACAGTCCTCCCGTAGTGACACTTTCATACAAGGTACAGAGAACTTCGAGATTCATTTTGAGTGTTGGATTTTTCAAGAACAGCCACATTGGACGAGAACAGAAAAGTTGATTCGAAAAAACCCTTGACGCTCGAACTGATAGGGAAAGACATGCTAGAAGAGTGTCCTCAAGAGAACCAAATTCAAGCCCAATGATCAATGACAGCCCACCAACTTTAACCACCAGACTAGAATGGCTCAGGTGAAAGCATCAGCAAACACAATAGTAAAAGAAAACATAAAGAAATGTGCACAATTTCTATATCCATAGCAGGTATACTTTTCTGAAACGGACTCAAACCATGTGCATGGATCAATCTAGCTGGGTGAAGGGAGCAACCGGGGATTAACGCCCCAGTCACTGGCTCGGAGTAGTAGCTCGTTGCCAACACCCGCATAAGTTTTATAGATAAAGAAGAAGTTAGATGGAGGACCGACGCGAGTGGTTTATATACTCGATGACGCGTACTGCATACACGTCTCTGCCAATTGTGGCAGTTACTGAAAAGGATAATTCCGGGAGAGTTTATTCAGATTGATTTTCCTAGATAAACAGCTTAGATTGCCCCAGACGCTCGACGAAATGCATTTTGTTCCCGCCGTGGTCGAAATGTTCACTGTGCCCGATGGGCATCGGGCCGCGCACGACCATGTCTGCATGAGAGCTGCACTATTATAGTTATACTTTTCACCTCCATCAAACAACATGAGCAACGTCCCGGCATGGAAGCGTCTAGGGCTCAAGGTGACCGGCGAGTCGACCTCTGAACCAATTGGTGCCGTGACCCATTTCGACGGGTCCACAGTGACCAACAAGATCGCCAAGAAACTCAATAAAAAAAGATCTCGTGAAGCAGACGAAACCGACACGGCCAAAAAGCCACCAAAGAGAGTGAAAGTGCCCAAGTCCGAGCGGGGCCCTTCGCCGGAGAAGGATCAGCTTTCATACTTGAAACAATTTACCGATGATAAAGAAAACTGGAAGTTCAGCAAGCAGAAACAGAACTGGCTACTAAAGAACATCGAAAGCGTTTCTCAGGACTACGAACACTACCTCATTGCATATTTCGAAGACATCCAGGGTGGTGCACGGACCCGTGTCGAGGAGGATTTGCGTGCAGTGGTTAATTCTTGGAACGAATATAGCAAAAAGCTTGAGGAAAAAATCAATGCTGAATTGTACGGGGATAAAGAGGACAAAGACGACGAGCTGGCTGATAAATCCGAGGAGCTGGCTGGAAAAAAGACTGACAAAGAAACCAAGTCAGAATCTCAGGAAAAGGCGCCTTCCAAGGAGTACGCTTTGAGGTGTAAAAAGTTGCTCAGTGCTATGCTCGAAGAGCCTATTCATTTGGAGGGTGAATCTGAGAACACGGAGGCTGAGAGAATTGTTACGGAAGCTTTAGAAGAACCATCTAAAGGAGATGCTTCTCCTCAGGATTCGAAGGTGGAAGCTCCGCCCGAGGAAGAAGATAATTTGATAATTGAAGATGTGGAGGTTGAGGAGTATGACGAAAGGGTGACAGCACCAGGTCGTTGTGAACTGGGAGAGAAACAAGAGGCGGTGGATCTGAGTGGAGCGGAGGGAAAACTGAATAAGGAGAAGAAGGAGAAGAAAGACGAGACAGAAAAGGAAAAGAAGGAAGAAAAGAAAGGGAAGAAAAAGAAGGAAGAGAAGAAAGAGAAGAAAGAGAAGGAAATGAAGAAGGAGAAGAAGGAGAAGAAGGAGAAGAAGGAGGAAAAAGTGAAAGAAGAAAAGAAGGAGAAAGAAGTGAAACAAGAAAGGAAGTAAAAGAAACAGAACAAGAATTAAGCTGTACATCTAAATTTCTCTGTATTGAGGGTGGCACCAGTACCTTCCACTAAGAAAGGTAAGAAACTTCTAGATGTGTCCTTGGCTTAATGTCGTTTCTTTGATTCCTTCTTTCTAGTTCGAATAAAGGAACTTTCGGAGTCAAATTAAAGGGATTTGGTGCAAGAAAGCATAGATTTAACACTGGTAGCCTTAGAGCTGGCTCATATGTTCGTTCCTAGGTTTCCGTTCTTACTACATTGAATATGGCTGATAACGAATTGTCACATAAATCACGTTTTCTTTCAACTTCTTTCCTTATTCGAAATCTCCTACATTGAGGTATCTTTTCTAATTGGACATCGCGAGAATTCGCTTACGTTATCGGAAGTAAATAGGTTTATTGCAATGCCATGAACCATGAGTAGATGATCCTGGGAGGCCGAGTCCCTTTTATAAAAATTATCATCCTATATGCCCTTTCTTGAAATACAAAGAATGATTGTGTATACCTTCACTGCATTTTGTAAGCATCAGAAGACATTTATCAAAGAGCTATCCAGAGGTATAGTCGTATCTGCATAATCCGGTACGACTGCAATTCAGATACAGCTATCCTGACCTTCTTCAAGACCTTTTTGGAATATCCTTGATCACACATTTGATAAATCTGGTGTTGATATCAAATCCAGCCCAATGACAAAAAGAGTCAGGTTTTGATCAATTGGTGTTTTGGGCCAACAGGAATTTGCACCCATTGGCTACACGAGCAATAGGGGAATTCCACCCTTTTCCAATTATTGCTGTCATCAATTCTAGGAAAAATCAAATTGTTTCATAATGAGAACGTCTACAAATAAATAATAATAATACTGGCTATACTGTGATTGGCATGAACTTTACTATAGCCATTCAACAACATCAATCTCATCACACTATACCGACACCAGTGTTGTTGAGATCGTAAATCGTCGTAATTACCGTAATTTAAATGGCTATTTGCGATGAACTTGAAATAATAATTACGACTTCGATTGCCAGTTGTTTCGTGTTTACGGATTACGAGATTCCACGGGGGGTTTTGACAGCCGAAGACAACCCAACACAGATGGTGGGCTTCTCCATGTCAGCACCACCTGAATCTTTATTCTCTGCCAAAAATGATATTTCCACAAAGTAAAAATGGCTGCTGCCAGTATTGACAAAAATGATGGTTTTCCCAAATATGTAGGTAAGCTTTCCGGTTGTGAGAAGAATGATAGGGATCGGATTGAAATTGAGGAGGTGCACTGTGGGTGAAGAAGGAAACACCGAAGTGTCAAGCGAGAGTTGGAGCGAGGCATCCGAATTCCATCAGAGACATGAGTATCCTTGAGATCGACGACATTTGTGATGCTATTGTCGAAGAGATCTTTAAGAGCATGACCAAAATCTGCGCAGAGGTTTCACCACCACATGAAAGATGAAGATTTCGCATCAGGGGTGAAGGTGACAAAAATGAAATGGTGAGAGTTTTAGTATTTTTTATTATAAAGAATCAATTGTATTTTCGACGGATAATCCAAGTTGTTTACGTTGGGGTGCTTCTAGATGGCAACTTCATCAGCTCGTTCCTCACGCGTCGAGTCATCTTATAAAGCGTGCAAAAGGCCTTCAAGAGTACTTTGACTACCAAGAGGGGTCACACTATAAAAAGATCAGAGCACAGGCTGGCTCGAGTTAGGGTTGACTATCCACCTTGGAGACTAGCCAAAAAACGACTTCCGTATTACGCGTAATACGATTCGTAATTACGGGTGCGAAAAATTACGATTACTGTGGAAAACAAATCGTAATCGTAATTCCGATTCGTCTTGCCACAACAACACAACGCTGACTGACACCCATTCTGGCGAGAACCATTATTCCAATTCAGCAAAAACATCAAGCATTCTCTCACTTCGAAAAGCAGAAAGAATAAAATCACAAAATTTATAATTTTCACCAGCACAAATGCATTGTTCTTGTATTGCCCTTTGCAGGCAAACACCCGTACACACATGACGATGGAACTCACCACGCGTAAAGAGGGCGCCATTTGAGCACAATCCTATAATTCCACCTCTACCGATCGGTGAATTACGACTCTGCCGCTTCTGATCTTATCCATATTCGGTAAAGTTCATTTGTGACGTCTCAAAAAGCAAGCAGTGAAAAAAGTTTGCAAAAGACAGCTTCATTGACAATGTCTCACTTCAGTATGCGGATTTTGGAGGACCGGGCGCGTGATGTCGATCCGGACCTCAGGTATATGGCTCTAGAGGACTTTCAAAAAAGCCTTGAATCGCAGCAATTTCCAAACTACTCTTTTTTCGAGCCCCTCCTTTTTCAGCTTCTTGAAGACCCGGCAACAGAGGTGCAAAACCAGGCGATAAAGACGTTTGCGCCTTTGATACGATGCTCGAGCGACTCCGATGCGAAAAGAACCATCTTGCAACTCTATGACAAGGTCGAGAATACGGTCAACGCGTCCAGCTTTTCGTCGACGGTGCCCACGCTCGCGCTCCGGGGTATTTTTAGCGAGTCCCAGGGCCATTTAAACGCGTCGTTGGCGAAATCGGTGTTTTCGATGCTTCTCCCCCGTATTTTTGCCGCCGGTTCCGCAATGACCATCGACAAAATCGAGATTTTGATCGACCTTATTCGCCTGGGCGGCCTGGTGCTCCCTATGCGCGATTTGCTGACGGTGGTCAAGGCATTAATCACGTTTGCATTCCAGGAGAAAGGCGTGATCAGCAAACGGTCGATTATTGCCATTGACGAGTGTCTTATATACATCCCGCACGCGTCTGTGGCAGATAGTGAACTCCAGGTGAAATTCTACGACGACGCCGTGTCTAACATTGTACTGCAGGCCCACAAAAACGGCCTGTCGGAGCACTCTCGTGATGTTTTTTATACTCTACTCCAGGTCCTTTTGGCCCACGGAGGCGCAAACAAATCGGTGTCGGAGCACTCTACCGGTATTGTCTTTCAAAGTATCTTGCGGGGCCTCGAGTTGGACCAGCTCGCGGAGCAGGTCGACTCGGAAGACTTGGATATTGACGAATTGCTCCAGGTCAATATTGTGCGCGAAAACGCATTACTAACTTTGGCTGGGCTCGTGCCCTGTTTCAGCGAGGCGTTGCTTTTCGGCGTGTATGCCTCAAAAATATTCGATATCGTGGAAAGGATCCTCAAATACGACCCTTTTTCGTTTGATGACTCCGACAATGACTCAGACCTAGAGGAGGAGTCCGAGGTCGAATTCTCGGACGACGAGGTCATCGAGCAGTTTGAACACATGGGCCAAAACGACGCGCTTGCCGCCAAGTTGCGTCTCCTGGCCCTGGTAGTAATCAGAAAACTTCTTCAAAGCTGTCCTCTAGTATCATCCTTGCTTTTGAACGAAGAAATTCCCGCAATGTTGATTGCAAATATTGGCGACAAGTCTGAGGTCGTCTCCAACGAGGCGGTGGCGACGATCGTCGTTCTCATTCGTACGGTCAGTACACCCAAAGCCAAGTCCCGGTCACGTGAAAGCTCGGACGTCAGCATGGCAACCGAAAACGCCGACAACACGCCATATGCCATCGTTTCCAGAAAGTTTATCGGGGCTATTGACGAAAAATTGTTTGGAGATCTCCTCAGTGTAAAAAATGTCGCCAGATTCTCAGGCACTAAAGCTTTGGTCGAGTCTCTTGTTAGCGGGTTTTCCGCCGAACTTGCCGACGATTTTTTGGACCGGTTTGCGGGAGCGATCCTGAAACTCGGCCTTTCGTTGAAGACGTTTCCGGGCATTGTGCACACCTACAAGGTGATCCTCGAAACATACACCTACGAGTGCTTGCTGGACCGGATGGTGGACTTCATTGCGTCCGATTTGAGTAGCGCACTACTGATGTCCTCGACGTACCACAGCGTGGTTCTGGATATTCTCGTGGTTTCGGGAA
This sequence comes from Metschnikowia corniflorae, assembly GCA_030581935.1. Classification (NCBI taxonomy): domain Eukaryota; kingdom Fungi; phylum Ascomycota; class Pichiomycetes; order Serinales; family Metschnikowiaceae; genus Metschnikowia; species Metschnikowia corniflorae. The sequence goes on from JAKTWD010000581.1 coordinate 46,584, forward strand.
TGCTATACAAAATGGCCGCGCACGTGCCCAAGTATGCCGAGATGTTCAACCGAGACTACTTCCGGGCGATTTCCGAGGGCCTTAAAAAAAAGGTGTACGCCAGCGATATCAAACAACGCTTGCTTGATTCGCTCGCAGACCTCATGATCCACGTCGACTTGACCCCTGAGAATTTGGCTGCTTCGGTGGTCGTGTTTCAGGAGAGTTTAAACTCAGAGGTGGCCACCAGCTTCGCCATCGAGATCATGGTGAAAGTGTGCGAGCAAAAACCGGGTATTTTCCATTCCGAAGAGCTTTGCCGCTCGTGTCTTGACAGACTTTCTGTGCTTTTGAAGTCGAGCGATTCCTCGTTGCACATCGGTTCCTTGACTCTATTGAACACTATCTTCGACAAGACGTCGTTCAGGGGCTCAACCGCCGAGCTCGAATTTCTCAGACTAACGCTCACGGAGTTGATGAGAAGCTCGGTGGACACCAGTCTTATTGGCAAGAGCTTGACTCTTCTTGGGCATGTGACACGCAGTATCCCTGCCGACGAAGCCCTTGTGCTGATGTTGTTCACTCAGGTAATCAACACCAAGCTTGCGGACGTTGACGATTTTGACACGGCCCCGCTAAGATTTCTTGCTGCCCAGATTTCGCAAAACAACAGCATTGGCCACGAGGGGCTCTTTGAAATTGGTAAGCGTACGCTCCACCCTAAAAACTTTATCAGCGCAAAGGTCATGGCGTTCATATGTGCGAGCGGCCATATGGACGAGGCGGTGGCTCAGATCGAGCAGGATCTTGTTGTGAAAATACAGGAACCGGATAAGAACACCGACTCGATTGTGTTCGACATACACTTTTTAGGTTGTGTTTCCCTCCAGCAAGGTTTACAAAACTTTACATTTCAAAGATTCTTCGAGATCTTGAAGGGAAATCTGAATGACCAGATCTGCCTCGCCGCCGCCCGCGCCGTGGGTATGGGCACGGTGAAAAACGTTAATGCATACTTGCCAGTGTTGCTAGACTGCTACCTGCAAGCGAGCGCTGCAAATGACTCAAAACGGTCGTTTTTCTTGATTTCGTTGAAGCAGCTTTTGAAGGAGCATTCCTGGGAGGACGATATCACTGCGCTCAGGAGTATTTGGGATAATCTTTTGCGCATCATCTCGGTCAAACAGGGCCAGCTCACCCACAAGGAGGTGCTGGAGTTGAAGTCAGCGGGTGACATCCTCAGTTCGATCATCGCGCTCGACCACGAATTCAACTATCAGCAAAAGCTTTCGGACATCATTGAACACGCCAAACAAAACGCACAAGAAGGCTTTTTGATCTACACTGTCGTGGTGATCATGAAAAATCTTGCGGGTAGCGCCAACGGCCACTTGGAAACGCAGAATGTGTGCAAAATCACGCGGTATCTTGCAGTGCCCAACCTCGAGTTGAAGCTGGCGATTGTGAGCACGCTACTTACAGGGATCTACAATGACTCGATGGTGTTTGCATCCATTTTAGACTCGGTGATTTTACCTGCGGTTTTCGATGAGCTTGAGGCCAAGGAAGAATTTAAGAAGGTTATTCCGATGGGTCCTTACAAGTACGTTGTGGATGAGGGGCTCGAAGTACGCAGGTTGAGTTACGAGCTTATCAGCGCCATCATTAATTTAAACGGTGACAAGGTCCAACATGATTATTATCAGGTCAATGAGGCCAGGATCTTTGCGGTCATTTTGGACAAATGCGTGAAAGATAAACAGGGCGAAATCATCAACATTGCCGTGGGCATATTGACGCTCCTCATGCAAAAAAATGACAAGGTTGTGTTTGAGGGAGGCAAGGCAAACGAATTGATTGCCGCACTTAAAAAACTCTCCGCCAGGAAGTTGAGCACCAAAGCCACCGCGCAAGATGCCGAAACTCACGAAGATATCTTGCGCTCGGTCTTGAAATTAGCCAAGGTTACAAACGAGACTTTTGTCGCCAACAACGCCGCCAATATGGAATGGAGCGAATTCTACGTCGTGCTTAAGAGTGACCACCACTTACTCTTCAGTGCGCTAAATGCATGAACCGGAAAAACACTAGAGTTGCAGCGGCCTGCACACGTGCGTTGCGCAGTGCACATCACGTCATATTGTCCTGCACTCTGTGGCCGTTCCGAATTGGGAAGTTGTGGGGTAAACTGCCAGGCAGGAGGCAAGTGCGAGCAAAACATATAAAGACGAAGCTTGCCTTTTGAAACATGTCCCTTTTTTTTGAGTTTGGGCTTTCAAAACAATCTCTACTTTTGCTTTTACCATTTGAGTTCCCGAAGCCAGCAAAACAATCACACATACAGTCATGTCAGCCTCGTTGATGCACGAGTCTTCTCACAAAGATATCGAGAGGGGCACACTTCAAAATAAACGCAGCGGTATCATCTCGTCGCTATTTCAGCAGGTGTTCTTGGCGTTGTATCTATATCTTTTGATGATTAAAGTCGTGTGGGAAAAATTTGCCGAGGTTATCGATCGGGTCCTACTAAGCGTCCGCCAAACCTACATTGCTATGTGTTCCATGGTAGAGTCTGCGCTAGAATTTTCAAAAAACGTGAAACACTACCTCATTCTCCTACGGAAGGTTTTTCAGTACCGCATATACAGAAATATGAACTGAGAGTTGTTCCGTGCATGTCTGCCCGCGGTTCTGCATACTGTGCCAAATCAACGACGGCTGCATGACCCATTAGTCATCACCAAACCGGCTCAAAACTTTGAAATATACTGTTGAGCGCCACTTTCATTGATTTCTTTGAATGCTGGTGGAACCATACTGTGATTCTTTCTCTCTCATGTTGAAGAAAGTCATATATTCTAGGGTTTTTCCGGAAGTTCTTTGAACTCACGTTACGTCGAGGCGGGCGCACCGGATGCGCTTTGCGGAGAAACCGCGCAAACACGACGATTTTACGAAAAAGAAATACCGTCATTACGGGTTCATGCAGGTCTTACCTTGTTTGGTTATTGGGTTAGCGGGTCATCGAATTATCGCATTATCTTGATTGTTGACAATGTTCGAAATTGGTTCCGATTTGCCTTGCTGCTGACCCTTGATGACTTTCATTCACTGCCCTATTTTTGACGAAACTCTGCATACTATCATATATACAATACTACAATCCCGTTCACTTGCACTCTCTCTATCTCGAATGCATTTTCCTAGTACGAAATGTCGTAAATATTAGAAGAGATTCCAACGTCATGGCACATTCTCCTTCGCACAGTGGTCCACAATAGTTGACATCGTGTTGAGGACAGATTTACTGTATAAAGTTCAATTGAGATGATCAATTACATTTTTGAGTCATATCGGCCTTTGCTCGTACATCGCCTATTGTATTTTTACCAAATTTGTTTGCTCTGTTTGCTTTTTGAAGGTGACCTCGAGCTCAGATAGCAAAGCTGCTGACTTCTTCTTGGTTGCTTAAACTTTAGTTGACCTGTTCCTGCAAGCTGGTCTGAGTACACTTATTCTCCTTGGAATTCAAAAGTTGCCCTATAGTAATCGTAAATTATTTTGCTCTCAAATCATCAAGATGTATCCTGGAAGGCCTTTTTGCAACTAGCGAGTATAACGTATCGCACATCAACAGAGATTCTCTTTAAGTGGCTTGTAAACACCCAAATCGGCCAATGAACAGAGCTCAATTATTACGATCTTCAGAACAACAGCCATTTTAATAAAATTTCGTGAAGAAGTCTGTTCCTATCCGATATTTTCCCCTCGTCCTCTCTTATCCGCTTCAATAAAAGATTACATCGTTGAATATTGCGAACAATCATGGTCTGAAGCTATAAACTTCGTGTTATAAACCAAAATTCTGTCTGAAAAGTTAGCAACGAGAGGATTCGATATGGAAGTTTCAGCTCCCAATTCTCCTTGGACCTCCATTTGCAAATTTGGGCAAATTATCTCCTCCATATTGAACCTCGTAGAGCATCGAGCTCGACAGGAGCTTCAATCCAAACTATTTCTTTAAAATGTCTTTTTCTTTCTTTTTTTTCTTCTGAAAGTTTTTGGTGCTTTTACATAAAGCTACAACATCTATGCTGCCACCTATCTTCGTTTCCGACATTGGGTAATATCAGAGGGCATTTTCTTCAAGTATACCTCTCTCCCACAAACTCTTTCCGCTTATGAAAGGCATTCAGATTTCTGTTTTAGAGACTCGATATCATTATTGGAGGCCCCACCTCATTTTGTCCCGATTACATTTTTGAATGGGCTTCCAGTCTGTATGTCAGGTACCCCTGGGACCGTCCTAGCTCGCTCCCAGAACTAGGTAGTTTCTTACAATGGGTCTAGATCACCGCGGCCGTCCATGCTGGCGCATGTCCGAAACAGTGCGCATCCTTTGGCCGAGCATATCTCTTGGCCGAGCATATATCTCTTGGCCGAACGTCTGCTTTCGGTATTACTGTGGACATTATAAGT
>JAKTWD010000582.1:0-50801 GCA_030581935.1 Metschnikowia corniflorae
GTCATGGGCTCTCTTTCCTACTGGAGCTCTGTGTTGTTGTTTTCGACGTATGCGATATACGTTGCCGTCGTACTCTTCAGCCATTCTGTGCTTTGGGAAAACATGGTACACAAAGTGAACATTTCGAGGCTTCGTAGCAACTATGACGAGGATTCTGTCTCGGACATCGACGAGAGCAGGCTAGACTACTTTGTGACTGACCATGTGCCCCATCCTTCGATTAACAACTTGCTCACATCTGAATCAAATGAAGAGCGTGAAGAACTAAACACGTTTCTTAGTTCACATCCTCACAACGCAAGAGATGAGCGTGTCTTGATGGAGACCGGCTCTTACGGAGTAAAGGTGCTCTTGAAAAAGTTATCAAAACATGCGCTGAATCTTTCTCAGAATACATCCAGTGTGGCTTTGACCACCGAGAGGCCAATAACGGCAATCCCTAGTATCGATAATCTTGAAGAATCTTCCGAAATACAGACGGAGCCTTTTCTTACTCAAGCGGAAAACCCCGAGAGACCAGGGGAGAACCCTTTAGTTAGCTTACTTTTGCCGACACTAGATTCAAAGGCATCAATTGTTTTAAGAATAAACGGGGCGATCACCTACCCAACAAACAGCATTTTGAGGATCACTACCCCTAACAGAGAACAAGCAATTGAGCACGGCCAAATGCTTTCTTACAATGCGTTCAACTTCAACACATCTGTGGTTGATACTTCATTGGAAGAGGATCGAGAGGAGTTCGACCAAGCCCTCGATACCAGGCTCTTCAAATTGCAAATGACTTTATTTCCAATATTCGTCGCCTTTTCATGTTTCGAAAGATCTTGGCTCTTTTGGGTTATTCTCCCATTTGTTACCGTTCTCTTCTACAGCTTTACGCGTTTGATGCCAGATGGTGACATTAGTTCCAAAGAGCCCACATGGAAGCTCCAGATCTGGAATAACATTGGATCGTTCATGGGCTTCGTCGCCTCCATAATATGGATTTCGATATTTGCGACTGAGATTGTGGCTATACTCAAGGCCGTGTCTGTCATTTTCTCAATAAGCGACGACGTCTTGGGCTCCACAGTCTTTGCGTTGGGTAATTCCGTGGGAGATTTGGTATCGAATATTATTATCGCACAGATGGGCATGCCAATAATGGCATTTGGTGCTTGTTTCGGCGGTCCGCTTCTATCCATCAGCTCTTTGGGATTCAGCGGGGCAGTGATCATGTACAAAAAAGGAACCACGCAGATTCCTATTGAATTCTCCGGCCCCTTGAAGCTGAACTGCTTTGCCTTGGTACTTACCTTGATATTTCTCGCGGCCTGCGTTCCATGGAATAATTGGAAGTTTGATAGAAAGATTGGGGTTGTTCTCATCATGATATGGGTAGGCTCCAGTTCCCTTACCATTCTCAGTGGTATATAAAGAAAGGCAATTAATCTACAGAAGGCTATCGCATTAATTGACATTCATTAAACCTTAAAACCTAAATACAAACAAAGACCAGCTTTTGATTGCTCAGTCGACTTCCTCAACAGTGGGGCCCTGACTGCCACTGGATGCACCCCCGGCGCCTGGGAATCCACTTGTGCCCGTAGCGCCTGGCGCGTCGCCGCCCTGGTAAGCTTTGGCCATTATTGGGTTGGCGATTCCTTCGAGCTCCTTTTGTTTATCTGAGAACTCTTCTGTGGCAGCTGTCTGGTTGCTGTCCAACCAAGAGATGGTTTCATCAGCTGCTTTGGTGACAGTTTCGATGTCCGAGGAATCCAACTTGGCTTTTACCAGTTCCTCGCTCACACCTGACTTCAAGGAGTAGGCATACGACTCCAAGGCGTTCTTAGCCTGGATTCTCGCGGCTTCCTTCTCGTCCTCCTCCTTGTACTTCTCAGCATCAGAGACCATCTTCTCGATTTCCTCCTTGGACAATCTTCCTTTGTCATTAGTGATGGTAATCTTCTGGCTCTTGCCCGTGCCTTTCTCCAAAGCAGAGACGTTCAAAATACCGTTGGCATCGATGTCAAAGGTGACCTCAACCTGAGGAACGCCTCTTGGCGCAGGAGGGATACCAGACAACTCAAATTTGCCCAACAAATTGTTGTCTTTGGTCTTGGCCCTTTCTCCCTCAAACACCTGGATGAGAACACCAGGCTGGTTGTCGGCATACGTTGAGAAAATTTCGGACTTCTTGGTGGGGATGGTGGAGTTTCTCGTGATCAACTTGGTCATGATACCTCCTGCAGTCTCAATACCCAAAGATAATGGTGCAACGTCCAACAACAACAAGTCTTGTGTCTTGGTGGATGTGTCACCGGACAAGATGGCAGCCTGCACTGCAGCTCCGTAAGCCACAGCCTCATCTGGGTTGATGGCCTTGCTGGGTTCTTTTCCATTGAAGTAGTCAGAGACCAACTTCTGTATCTTGGGGATTCTCGTGGAACCACCAACGAGTACAATCTCGTCCACCTGGCTCTTGTCGACCTTTGCGTCCTTCAAGACCTTTTCCACGGGGTCCATGGTAGACCTGAACAAGTCCTGGCACAATTCCTCAAACCTGGCCCTGGTGATTGAGGTGTAGAAGTCGATTCCTTCAAACAAAGAGTCGATCTCAATGGACGTTTGAGTCGACGAAGACAAGGTTCTCTTTGCACGCTCGCAGGCGGTTCTCAATCTTCTCAAGGCTCTCTGGTTGGTGGACAAGTCCTTTTTGTTCTTACGCTTGAACTCACCCACGAAGTGGTTCACCAATCTATGGTCGAAGTCCTCTCCACCCAAGTGGGTGTCACCCGCAGTGGACTTTACATCGAAAATGCCGTCCTCGATACTCAACAAAGATACATCGAAAGTACCACCGCCCAAATCAAAGATCAACACGTTCTTCTCTTGAGAGCTCTTCTTGTCTAAGCCATATGCAATGGCTGCGGCGGTGGGCTCGTTGATGATTCTTAAAACATTCAAACCTGCGATGAAGCCAGCATCCTTGGTGGCTTGTCTCTGAGAATCGTTAAAATAGGCAGGAACAGTGACCACCGCGTCGGTGACCTTGGTCCCCAAAAAGCTCTCTGCGGTTTCCTTCATCTTAGTCAAAACCATCGATGAGATTTCCTCGGGTGTAAAGTCTTTGCGCTCTCCTTTGAACTCCACTTGGATATAAGGCTTGCCTCCCTTGTCGACCACAGTGAAAGGAAAGTGCAGTCTGTCCTCGACTACTTCCTTGTCGTCAAACTTTCTTCCAATGAGTCTTTTCGCATCAAAGACAGTATTATTAGGATTCATGGCAGCCTGGTTTTTCGCAGCATCTCCAATGAGCCTCTCGGTATCCGTGAAAGCAACATAGGATGGCGTAGTTCTGTTGCCCTGGTCATTGGCAATGATATCCACTTTATTATCCGCAAAATGGGCCACACAGGAATAAGTGGTGCCCAAGTCGATTCCAATTGCGTTTGTCATTATAAGATTTGGTGAATTCTTATTTTTGAGGTAATCAATTATAGTGTTGATTAAAAAAAAAAGTTAGAGAATCGGGGAACCGAAGTTCGTATTTATATCCGTGGATCGGCTCCTGGAACCTTCAGGGGTGTTCCACAGAACCCCACACATTATCTAGCTTCTAGGCAGAACTAGATCATGCCAGAAGGTTCTGGGGCTTTGGGTGCAAATCGGGGCGCACACCGCACTGCGCAGCCCACTTTAGTGAGTCGTGCACGCGCCGCCAGATCCGGAAAAAAATATGGATCGGGATGGTAACCTTCGAGTGAGATAAATATTCTAGAAATAACTAGGAAACTAAGAGGAGGAAGACAGTGATTTGTTGAAGAATATGACGTCAAACATATTTTCGTAGTGGAGGAGATCATGTGCGAGACCCATCCTGAACACGCGAGTCCGCGCGTGCTTTAATGATCGGGGCAGGGTTGCAACTTTCAGAATGTGATTGAACAATACATATCTGTACGATAGCACAGATACGACTATCGTACGTACGTGTAAGATGGCAATGCAGGTCGTTCATTTTTCGTGTTCGAATTTGCACGAGGATTGGACAAGAACTATTCGTTAGTGATTAAACCTCCGCACTATGTATGCTTTCGGGATACCAAGAAATAATTGGGGTTTGATCTACAATTCTTGGCCTCACACTCAAATATTCTGAACTATCAGAAAAAGAGCTCGAAGTTCTTTGGCCGACGGTCGTACTGATGATGCCAAACATGTCCACATATGTCTACCAGGAAACCGAGTATTAAATTTCGATGACATTTCGAGTTTACTTAGTGTCTCGGGAGTTCATTCCCCGTTCCCTGTCAGAAAGAGGATCACAGGACATCCCTCACGTATCAGTGTCCATTGATACTTCATTGTCCTTTAAGTCGATGAAACATAACAATATCTCGAATGTAGCAACTAAATGCTGCCCTAGATCATCTGGTTTAAGTCTTTCCCAAAAATCGGCGTCATCACGGAGATATGTCTATTAGGAGATTCATTCATACTTGAAGGAGGATAGGATATTCTGGTAAGGGGATTGACGAGGAGCTGGACGTGCATTATGTGATAGTATCTTCACTCGACCGCAAAAAAATTTTCGTCCATGGCCTGAAAGATACAGCCCTGAATTTGGGTGCGTTCAACAAAAGTATATTACATTTAACTATTTCTTAGGGTGTTGAAAAGAGTACGCCCCTACAACCTAGTAGAGGCCGTGTGTATACACTAATATCCGGGATATAATAATGTCCAGAATATACTGATGTCCAGGATATACTGATGTCCAGGATATACTAAAATCCAGGATATACTAATGTCCAGAACGTATCAATGTCCAAGATATACTGAAGTCCAGGATATACTAATGTCCAGGATATACTACTACCCAGGGTAAACTAATGCTGTGAGCCAGGGTTTCCCTGACCCATCAGGTCGCCTTTTAGAAGTCTGATACGTACAATCCAGCTCTCACATCCTTTGTATCTGGGCCGAGAGAAGAATTTCTTCTGGCTGCAAAATTTTGGTAGACAGGCAAACTAATTATGGATAGGAGCCTCAACATACAAACTATCGTGTCAGTTCAGCGTGCGATACCACGGGGGAGGGTGGTGGGAGGGCTAAGCAATAGGTTTGAAGAGGGAACAACAAACTACGACAACTCTGATAGGTTAACACTGAGACTAGTGCCGACCTCCCTACGCTAAGTGTAAATATTGCTTGCGCTTGCTTGTTTTCAAAGCTGAACTTTGAAAATTTGCTCTCGAATACTGCTTTACCTGAATACCAGATTTCGAAGCGAGGCTACAGCACTCTCGAGAACTCGGCAAAATGTTAAAAAAACAAGTTACATTTACTTCTGATTAACTACTTAAAAGGCTCGCACTCATTCCACGGCTGCTATGAGCAGTGCTGATCGCCGTGCGGAGCAAGCAACTGCCCCAAAGTGCCGAGGAGCCACCTCCTACAAACGCCGATTTACTATTTAAACTATGTGCATTGTGTTCACAAAAAATCATGAAATACCTTCATGGCACAAATCAAAAAACGAGAATATGAACACAAAGCGTCCTCCTACTTCACAAATTCCTGACTGCTTCCGCAATGCATCGATACCTGTCCGAGTCACAGCACACTCGCGTCAGACTCGGCCCACGCTTGTTCCTGCGCGCCTACCTGGCTACCAGCAGCCAAGCCAGTAAGCGGCATAAAGCGAGACGCCTAATTTCACAGTTAACTACAATCTTTTTTTCTAAGTATTTTTCCAATTTTTTTCCAACTGCAAAACACACATCGCAATGTTCAAGACTCTTGCCAGACAGACTATTCGTGCTGCTCCCTGGAGATCGGCCGTGAGATTCAACTCGACCAACTTTAGAATCAACACCGACTCCCACGTTTTCAAGTACTTGCAAGAGGGCCCCAAATTTATCAAATTCACCAACGAACACGAATGGATCGCCGTCCACGAGGACAACACTGCTTTTGTGGGCGTGACTGACTACGCTGCCAACGCTCTTGGAGACACCACTTTTGTCGAGTTGCCCGAAGTGGGCACCACTTACGAGGAGGGAGAATCCATTGGTTCGGTCGAATCCGTCAAAAGTGCCAGTGAGATTTACGCGCCCGTTGCGGGGGAGATTGTGGCCGCAAACGAGAACTTAGAGAGCAAGCCGCAATTGATCAACACCGACCCCATGGGCGCAGGGTGGATTGCCCAAATCAAGATGTCGAAGTCCTTGGAGGAGGTGCAGGCGCAGGAAGGCTTGATGGACGAGGAGGCATACATGTTGTTTTTGAGCGACAGTTAAGGAAATAAATTGTAAAATAAAGCATATGGAGCAAGCAATACAGTATATTCACGAAGTTCGGGACAGGCCCGGGAATCAAGATCTCGTGCATTCGGCTGTAAAAGTATATGTGTAGAAGAAATATAGGATGCGTACTAGGAGAAGTGCACTGCAATAGGAACGATGATGACAACCAACACGATGATAACACCCAAGATAAGGCACATTCTCATCTTCATGTCCTTCCACCACATGTCTTTTCTGACACGATTTGCACCACGACGGAATCCCTGGGCACTTATTGCGAGGTTGTCTGTTTTGTTCTCAATCGAGTCCAACCTCTCGCCTCTCTCGGCCACCTTATTGATATTGTCTCTCATGATGCCAACAGTATCATCGATTTGCTGGAACTGTTAGTATTTTTGAAAATTTAGTAATCATCGCTGGTCGTTATTGTTTTGACTCACACGATCTCTGTAACATGTAGTGTAATCCATAGAGTTCTTCTAATGAACAACCGTATACGAGTTGCAGCCTCAATAAAGACATCTCGAAATTACCGCAGTTGACAGTTTCCCAAATAATACACAAGTTCGAAGATGTTTCATTCTCTTCTTCACACATTGCTGTTTCCACAAGAACGATATTTTACACACTTTGTGGGGCTCATACTGGGGATCAGATAGATATACATACCGCTTGAATAGCAGCAGTCCGCGAGTTGGACTGATCGCCCGTGGTCTGGCTGGGCACGTACGGATCGTAGGGTACGGAAGACGACATTTTGCGTGTTTTTGAGGGTAAATTTGGCTAGCTGGTTCAACCAAATGAATTATTCTTAGGGCACTCGGTCGCCTTTGTATTTTTGGTGAGGTGTGCGCAGTGTTCTCGTGACCTCTAGTAGCCAAGCTGTGGGTGGGAGGCTCGCGGTGAGACGAAACCCGGGCCATCGTGCCGGCTGTTCCGTGATGATCATGGAGAAGTACAAATGCTGAGAAATTTGGGGCACTTGATGAATATGCTTTTATCAGAGGATATTATTCTGACTATTTTTTGATTCTCTTGCCTTAAGTAGGGCAATCGATGCTGTGCTAAGTACGCCCATGCCCGTTTTGGCTGGCCCTCAATACCAGCGCTCTGTATGTTTTTTCGCTGCCCAAATGTGGCAAAACCTTTAGTGCTTATGCTCTGAGTGAGTTTTTCTGTTTGCCCTGTTTGGGATAAACTTGGAGATACGACCAGTTCTAAAAGACAATTTTTATCTTCTTAAACCGCAGAAAGCTGACGAGACTGGGATGTGTTTCTCGAACTAATTACCAATTTCGGCTATGCCGGACGTCTCTCTAGAGTCCACTGGGAATATATTCGTTCCACTAGAACTTTACTTTTGGAGCCTTTGTTGAGCTTGGTGAAGTTTAAGAACAGTGCTCAATATTTATAAATCTCGGTGGCGACATCATTGAGTGACGTCGCCCGAATTGAGTGTGACCAATACCACTTACCTTTCCATAAACGCATTTCACTTTACACCTCGATCCTTCCCCTAGAAATAACAATTTTCGTGTTACATCAGAGAAGCTTCACAAGAGTTTGTACCTGATATATTGACAGCAATGTTGATTTTCATTCCTCTTTTCCGCATTTCAAATGCAACCTGGTTTGGCTTGAAGTAAGCCACTCCTTTGATTAACCACCAGTCTGCACATGTGACCGGAACTTGTCTTGAAGTTACATCACCGAGTCATTTGTTTCTTCAAACAGCACGCGGTATACTTTGATGAGGCCTAGATACCCGCCATAGCCACCAGCAATAGCCCTCTTTGGGGAAACCATGAATTATAAGCAACGAGCGAAAAGAACAGAAATGTGCACATCACAGTGAAGCTTATACCCTACTCACAGCGGGCCATCATTGAAATATCAAAATTGTGGCCATATGGTCTATTGTGTCCAAATATCTCCATTTGCAGTATCAAGACAATGCTTCGGACGCCAAAGCTTGCGCAACGAAGGCTCGTATCTACATCCGGTTCGCTCTTACAAAGCCGCCCGGTTTTTCTTTCTGACCCCAAATCTAATCTTAAAGTAAATTATAGCAGAAAACAACCATCGGAATCTCGTATATTATTTACTCATTGATGGCTGTGTACGCTAGGAACAGGGCACGTAACACAAATCGTGGTTCACTACAGTCAAGTTTCAAGCATGTCGTGAATCGGTCACCAGTGACCACTCAGCCACGGAAAAAAGCTTGTCGCAACGTGCCCGCAATTGTGAGATAAGAGCCGAAGCATTGATCTAGACACAACAATACGAATATCACACGAAAGAAATCTTGCCACAAAATGAAAATTCAAACCGAAACGAAACCGTCGAAAACACTCAAGAGTCAAAAATAATTTACCCCAAGCACTATTCATTAATGGCTCAAAGAGAAATGTAACTCGTCTCGGCACCCTCGATCCATGTGCGCGCCAAGTGGCCGCGTGCCATGCAGGTCGGCTCGCCTTCCTCCACCATAGGACAAAGTGACCACGCTTCCTTTTTTCCACCTCTCCTTTCTCTTCTTCTCACACTTAGGTAAATTAATATACATAAAAATGGACGGTGGTATGTATCTCGACCGAATCAATCATTCAATCTGGCATTTGCGCGTTATGTATACACTTTCAGAAGATAATATTAGGGGATAGGCAAGGTTCCCGGCGGCTATGTTCTCATGTTACAATCATCCAAGTTTCATGCTTTCTTCGATCTACTGGACGAATCATGCCCACTATCGGGAATACCTCGGACATATGGCTCAATTGAAGTAGTTCATGAAATCTTGCGAGCAACTTTCACATCAATTTCCTGATTGTCCAATTCCAGTTTGTTTTCCTTGCTCACTGTGACTAGGGCTAAGACGACGCACCATACATTTGGCTGTTCTCTTATGAGAACAAAAACGAACACAATTTGAGAAGCGACATAGCCAGGCTTGGTCAATCAGTAAAATCAGATGCATTCATTTCTATTTACACGGTTTTGGCGTTTTCGGATGCCGAGTGTTGACATGGGTGCTGAGTCGTCGACTTCTGGTGTAAGGGTGTAAAGTATTTGCGACAACCCCTTTCGTTCGCGTCGAAGCAATCGGATTCCACGGCTCGCGCGCATATGAGTGGACGACGCGCGACTTGCACTGCCGCGATCACCTGAGGGAATTGACCGCAAAAAATCTTATTAATGGGAAACGTTTACTAACTCATGAATAGAAGAAGTTGCTGCTTTGGTTATCGATAACGGTTCCGGTATGTGCAAAGCCGGTTTCGCCGGTGATGACGCTCCCCGTGCCGTTTTCCCTTCTATCGTTGGTAGACCAAGACATCAGGGTATCATGGTCGGCATGGGCCAAAAAGACTCATACGTTGGTGACGAGGCTCAGTCTAAGAGAGGTATCTTGACTTTGAGATACCCAATTGAGCACGGTATTGTCAACAACTGGGATGACATGGAGAAGATTTGGCACCACACCTTCTACAACGAGTTGAGAGTTGCCCCAGAGGAGCACCCTGTCTTGTTGACCGAGGCGCCAATGAACCCTAAGTCGAACAGAGAGAAGATGACCCAAATTATGTTTGAGACCTTCAACGTCCCTGCCTTCTACGTCTCCATCCAAGCCGTATTGTCCTTGTACTCTTCCGGTAGAACCACCGGTATTGTCTTGGACTCTGGTGATGGTGTCACTCACTTGGTTCCTATCTACGCTGGTTTCTCTATGCCTCACGGTATCTTGAGATTGAACTTGGCTGGTAGAGACTTGACTGACTACTTGATGAAGATCTTGTCCGAGCGTGGATACACCTTCTCGACTACCGCCGAGAGAGAAATCGTCCGTGACATCAAGGAGAAGTTGTGTTACGTTGCCTTGGACTTCGAGCAAGAGATGCAAACTTCCTCCCAATCATCTGCCATTGAGAAGTCTTACGAGTTGCCAGATGGTCAAGTCATCACCATCGGTAACGAGAGATTCAGAGCTGCCGAGGCTTTGTTCCGCCCAACCGACTTGGGCTTGGAGGCTGTCGGTATCGACCAGACCACCTACAACTCCATCATCAAGTGTGATGTCGACGTCAGAAAGGAATTGTACGGTAACATTGTCATGTCTGGAGGTACCACTTTGTTCCCAGGTATTGCTGAGCGTATGCAAAAGGAGATTACCGCGTTGGCTCCTTCTTCGATGAAGGTCAAGATCATCGCCCCTCCAGAGAGAAAGTACTCTGTCTGGATCGGTGGTTCGATTTTGGCCTCGTTGTCCACCTTCCAACAGATGTGGATCTCGAAGCAAGAATACGACGAGTCTGGACCAACCATTGTGCACCACAAGTGTTTCTAAACGCGCTCGTGTGTTTAGTTATACATGCCGTGTTCTTGCGAAGGCAGAAGTAAGCTTTCCAATAAAATTAAATTCTTGTATTTGCTAGTCTAACTTGCTTTGAAAGTAGCTTATATATAATGGCAAATAACACCAACTTCTAGTGTAGCATAAAGACCCGCCTCTACTTGATATCCAAATGGGGAGTTTTATCTCTGAGTCTACCCAAGACGCACTGGGGCGCATAGCGTGCGATGACGTTGTCCTCATGCAACATGTCGAAACTTTCTGTGGCGTCCCGACCAGCAAACTTGAGAATGGACTCCTTTCCACCGGGATGGTCATTCAAAAATGGAGTCAAGTTCATCACCACATTCTTGACAATCACCCAGCAGTCATCCTCGGTATGGTGTGCGGCCACTTCTGCCTCGGTGAAGGTGTCCGACGGAATTTCGAATTGAGTGATCGTTTTTTCTGTCTTAGGCCCGCTCACGGAATTCGGAGGTTTTGGGGTTGATTGAGCCTGCGGACTTTTGTCCTGAACAGCCTGACCAGCACCTTCCCCTAAATCAATCGTCACCTTCTTGGAGTAAGGATCGATATGAAGGCTAATCTGATTCAAGCGGTCCACTGCAGAAGAAGGCTGCGACTCGGGCACCTCAGACAATTTGCGCAACAAGTGGCTCGAGGCTTCATTGGCAGCCAAACGGCCATACACAACACACGCCAAAAGAGAAGATCCGCCAAGCCTATTGTGGCCATGGACCCCGCCCGCCACTTCTCCCGCAGCGTATAAACCTTCAAACACATTTTCTTCTCCATTTTTCTCATGAACCACCTGGGTTCTATCGTTGATCTTTACGCCTCCCATGGTGAAATGCAAGACACGAGCAATGAACGCCACGTGGTATTTGTTCTCTTCGTCCATGTCATATGGCGTGGTGGGGAAATACTTTTTGCCAAATTTGTCCTCTTTTTCGCCGCTGGCAGATGCGTTGTAAT
Source organism: Metschnikowia corniflorae (assembly GCA_030581935.1). NCBI lineage: Eukaryota > Fungi > Ascomycota > Pichiomycetes > Serinales > Metschnikowiaceae > Metschnikowia > Metschnikowia corniflorae. Next base: position 11,623 of record JAKTWD010000582.1, read on the forward strand.
CCTCGATGGTGGCCCGGAGTTTGCTGAACGGCACGCCGATCTCTTTGGCCAAGGCTTCCCCCGATACGCTTCTCAACAAGCTCCGTTGCGTGTAATGCTTGATGTGGAACTCCAAGCGCAGCTCACTTTGGGTGTTCAAAACAAGCCGCAAAGGACCGTTGCCTTCTTGTAACTGCTTGAGCATTTCCCCACTGACATAGTCCCTCGTGCCGAGCTCGTCGCAAAATCTTTCACCCAATTTATTGAGTATAATTCCGCCTTCGCCTCTGAGCGCCTCTGCGCCAAGAAAAAGAAACCTCGGCTGTGTTTTGTCCTCGATGGCGTCGGTATCATTATAGTCGATGAGACCTGTGGGGTGCACTTGCACCTTATCCATATCGATGCCCACACCGGCGTTTTTCATAATGATTTTCTGGCCATCACCCGTAGCATGGTTTCCGTTAGTTGAGGGGAGGTCAATGATGTCGGGACGGTACTTGCGCAACAAGGAGTTCTTGGTGAAATCGGCAGCATAGCCACCAGTGGCCATGATCACGGGGCCCAACAACATGCTTTTCTCCTTGGTTTTCATGTCCTTGTACTTTACGCCCCTTACTACAGAACTGTTGTTCTCGTCGATGACGAGATCGATCACTTGAGAATTCTTCAAAATGACCACTCGATCAGGCTCGGATTCGGCCAAGTTTTCAAGGGTTTCGAGAAGCTTATACGTGATTGCCATGCCCGGAAACTTCGCGTCCTTTCCACGGTGTGTTCTTGGCTGAGAGTGGCCTCCCAATCGAGACACGATTGACAAGTCTAAGCCAAACACTTCTTGAAGCCAGTGCACCGCATCAGCACTATTATAGGTGAGCACTTTGATGAGTGCAGGGTTGGCTCTATCTTTGGCAGTGGCCAAAGTGTCCTTATAAAACTGATCTACAGAGTCTGGAATACCCAAGTCAGTTTGTGTTCTTGTAAGAGCCCCGTTTATCCCCAGAGTGGCTTTTCCACTATTTCCGCTGAGAAAGCCTTGCTTATCTAAGAGCACAACATTAGCCCCACAAAGATAAGCTTGGTGGGCGGCAGAAAGACCGGCTAACCCCCCGCCGACAATTATAATCGGATTGTTTGGAAATGACATTATATATGTTGACTAAAAAGGTTCCCTTCTCACTTTCAAATCAGGTACTTTGTGGTTGCTGGCTATATTAAAGCTCCGCGATTAAAGTCGACTTTGGCAGATACTCTTCGAGATTCTATTTCGGTATTTCGATTTTACCTTCAGTCCAATTCAAGAATCTGGCTCCAAATTTAAGTTACACCTGAAAGGACTCACAAAAGCTGATTCTGGCAGCGAAAACGAGACAATTTTGCTTATTTCGCTGCCTCTCTCATTCGCCAATAAGCCCAGTAGGTCTGCACACAAGACACGGTTTTGCGGGGTTATCTCAGAAGCCTATCTGGTGGGCCCGCTTTTCCTCGGCAGGTGCGAACGGAGACTCGGGAAATTGCTCTCGTAAGGCAAACGTCGATTGCCAACGCAATCTGCGAAACTTCTCGAATGAATAAATTTCCACAGTCTTAGCGACAAGCTCCCGCATGTAGATCCCGGGATTTGCCTCGTGTATTTGCATCTGTCACCTATCGGCCAAAGCGCGTTTCTCGCTGTCTCGTCTGATTACGGATTACCCAGTCTCCGCTTCTCGGAAGGTTAGCTGATTTTCAATACTCCAGGCCCAAACAGTAACATGTGCACATCTAACTATGATCTTTGCCCATAATTGGGTATTTTATCTTCTCTCGGCCTGGAGCGAAAACTGGATCGGCGGCCGGCGATAATAATTGCGTGGATCTGCGCACCTAATTGATCTCCCACCAGCCGATTTCTTTCAAAGTCTATTACCCAAAATTTTTTTTAAAGACTCATTGGAAAACCTACAAAAATGTCTTTGCATTTTACGCGTGCCAGTTGGAACGGGAATCGACATCTTCCAAATATGCCGGGACCAACTGTATAAACGGGGTTCCCGTTAGGATTACCGTTGGGATCACCGATGCCATTGTTGAGCACAATGAAACGCGACGCATGGTGGATCGAAGAACGCAACTTGTGTTTCCAGAAACGGACATCACTCCAGTGTCTGTAGACCCACCGTAAATCCTGACACAACAAAGATTTGCCAAACAATGGCCACGAAACGCGCTTTTGCATGGTGCTGGCAGCCCTACCGATCGATATAAGTATAGGAGAAGTACGCCGTTCGTTGATTAGTGGACCTACAATCATCAGTACCCACAATCATGAAGCTTACCTCATCATTATCCATATTGGCTCTATTCAGTGTTCTCGTGAAGGTTTCAAAAGCTGAACCCGAACCCGCACCGGACTCATCTCATTTAGCCCCAGGATTTGTAGCCACTTTTCATGAGATTCCCTCGGTGCCCGATCGCCTGGTAGAGGCAAACCAGTTTTGGAATTTGTCGGGCCAAACAATCTTGCATTCCTCCAATGGGATCCAGAGTCCATCTTTTGACTTGTCATACATGAGAGGAGCTAAATGGATGGCGTACGAGCTCACCGGGTACTTCAAAGCATTAGAGACAGGAGATCACACGTTCCGGTTTAAAACTAGTAACGATTCTTCGTTTCAGATCGGGGCTGGCCTGATGTGCTACAAAGACGCCCATTCAAGTGTTTCAGAGGACTTAGATATCGACCCGACCAACACACACTCGAGTAAGCAAGTCACGGTTTACCTCGAGAAAAACCGACTCTATCCCTTGAAAATAGTTGATTGCCATCAAGGACCTCACTTCGATGCATCGGTTTTGTTTACCACGTTAGGCTCAAGTGTTCCACGTGACATAAACGATCAAATAATACAATTCAAGACCGACCCTGACTTTGTGCCGGTGAAACCAATTGAAGTCTCAGACTCACAAAAGAAGGCGTGTGAACCCCTGGCCGAGGACGGTACTGGTTTGCGTTACAGGGCCTTCCAGCTCAAATTCAACAACAAGTTCAAGAAGCCCGAAGGATACGTTTCTCAGTACCAGAAAACACCTGTCAGAGCAGAGGGTCAATACATCAGGCTTGACTGGGTCCCCAAAGTTTATGACATGGAGTTCACAAAACAAGCCTTTGCTCTTGAGTTGGTTGGTCTCTTCACAGCACCTGAATCGGGAATCTATACAATGTCCTTAAAAGCCCGGGGCATTGCCAGCCTTCAAATAGGCCCTGGGGCTATGATATCCAGACATGTGCAGATGAAAGAGATCGACGAATCATGGGTCAAAATCGATACACGAGTTCCGAACAGAAAGAAAAGAGAAATCAAGACCGGGTTTCAAGGTGGGTTTAGCTACCCGGTTCGTGCGGTTTTGATCAACAATAATGCGAAACCAAAGCTCGAATTACTAGTGCTGGGACCACATGGCGACCAATTGGACTTCACGACTGTTGTACCACTAGTGCTAACCCATGCCCCTGAGGATCTGAACAGTGATACGCCAGCTCCTGAAGTACTTGCTTCCAATCCTGATCCAGCAGTTGAAGGTGTTGCGGAATCTTTCGAGGAAGTATCCTCGCACAGTGGTGATGGTCTTACTGGGTCCAGTGAAATCCCCCCTGAATTGCCCATCAACAGTGTTGGTGTCGAAGCTCCCACCAACACATATGAAGGGAAAGTATCCATCGAGACTAGTAAAAAACCATTGGAAGAGGCTATCCAGGTAGAAGAAACTCTTGAGGTATATAAACCTGTGGAGGATAGTTCTGTGGAAGGAAATCTCGTGGCAGAGAATCTCGTGGCAGAGAATATTGTGGAAAACAAGCCCGCGGAAAACACTTCCGTGGAGAATAATGCTGGGGAACAAAATCAAGCCCACTCAAACAGCGACGTGAGATTTCCTGCCTTGAGGTTGCTTTTCGCGGAAGAGAGCACTTTACTTGATGAATCCGAGGCTGTTACCGATAATGTGAGACACGTGGGCATTGATCCCGGGGCCGACGTAGCTTTCGATACTCCAGGTGGCTCCACAGCCAGATTGGGAAAGATCGATGAGATTGATGAACTCGAGTCAGGGGCTATACCAAACCACGTCGAAGACATACCATTGGCGGTGCCCCTGGAAGAGATTTCCTTGTCGAGCGCTCTGGCCTCAGATGATGCCATCGAACCCATTTCTATGTCCATTTCTCCGGTTGCAAATGACGCTGTGGAATCCCCTCTCACTCCTGTGAACCAGAGTTCAGGTGAACAAGCATCCGAAACACCAAATTCGGAAGTCAGCCAATTTTCAGATTTCAAAGATTCAAGTGAGAGAGTCTTTGATGCAATGATTAAAAATGATCCGCTGGCCACAGATGATGCCATCGAACCCATTTCTATGTCCATTTCTCCGGTTGCAAATGACGCTGTGGAATCCCCTCTCACTCCTGTGAACCAGAGTACAAGTGAACAAGCATCCGAAATACCAAATTCGGAAGTCAGCCAATCTTCAGATTTGAAAAGTTCAAGTGAGAGAGTCTTTGATGCAATGATAAAAAATGACTCGCAAGCGGAAATTGTGTCCTCGATTGTCGTAATGGGATCACCTGAGAGTCTCGATGAAGATGGCAGTCAGCCTGAAACAACTGTCGGGGTTTCCACTGATGACGCCTCTTCAGAAGTTGCTGATGATGTCCCTCTTTTTCTATACCCATCGAGCAGTAGGGAGGCTCCCTACTCGAATACCAGCAATGTTTACCAGCCCCGAACAAGCACTGAAGGGGTGAGCGAGACGTTTTCACAACTGAGCACTGAGTCAATTGAAGTTCTCGATGTCGATTGCAAAGTCAATGTATCAAATGTTTTTATTCTTGCTGAGTGCATGGATCCTGGAATTTCTGAGCAAATATATGACAGTGTTTCTGTGTTGGGCTCTGGGGCCGCTCTTAAACAGCCTGGTGCAATTTCAAATCAGCCGGAAAGTGAGATACATGTGCAAGAAGTAGGCATGAACAAGGTCACAATGACAATCAAGACAATCAGGAGCGCTTCTTCCACGATTATTGAGCCGAGTGAATATCCAGGAATGGTCAAAGCCCCCACGACTTCCGCTCTGTCCAATGCTCTCCACTATTGTTCCGATCTTGTCTCGATGCCTCACGAAAACGAGCCAACTATGGTGAACGAAAAAAGCTTCAACAAAAGTTTTTCATCGACAACACCAAATCGGGCATCCAACACGACCTACTTTCTGGCATATCGTGAGGCTGGTGAATTCTTTTCACATGATGGCAACCGATTCACTCCAACCGAGGATGGGACAGAAGTCAGCGCTTCGAGAGTGGGGAGTAAGATCGGGGATTCGGTGAAGTACCTCAAAAGTGGGATCTCACCTAAGGCAAACTTTGTCCAAGATACATCAAAAAAGATATTTTCATCCTCCATAGCGACGTCTACCTTTACGATCCAGAGTGAAGGGCCACATATCAACGAGGATGAATTTCCCAATTCACCTGATCACGATGGTGCTCAACTACAGGATATCGAAATGGAAGCTTATCCTTGGGTGCATGTGGAAAGTGGATCTAGCTCTGTGAGATATGTGTTGGGCCAAAAGACATGTTTGGCGATCATCATCGTGTTCTTCCTTCTTTAGTTTGCGGTCTTGTTTCGTATTTACGTTTTGAATATTAAAAAAAAGACAAGGATTGACATAATTTCCCACAACGTGAAATATAGACAATCTAAAGGAATTCCAACGTACAAAAAAATATATCATTCATTCTATTTACTCCTCGAAAACCTCGTCTTCGACGTAGCGCTTCACTCCATACTTCTCGGTGAGAGTGTTAAGTGTATGCATATCTTCGTCGCTCAAGGTGAAAGTCTTGAGATTCGAAACGATTCTGTCCTTGTTGGTAGACTTTGGCAAAACCACTGTGTTCCGCTGCACACCCCATGATATCAACACCTGGCCAGGGTCAACATTATTTTTCTTGGCAATGTCCACAACCGTGTCGTTCTTCACCAAGAATGCCTCGGAGGTCCCAAGAGGGGAGTAACATTCTATGACGATTTCCTGGTCCTGAAACCACTTCGTCAACTCGTGCTGAGGCAACAATGGATGGCCCTCGATCTGATTTACCACTGGCTTCACTGTGACGCCAGGGTCGGCCAAAAGCTTTTTTGCTTTGGCAACTGTGAAATTCGAGATGCCTATGGACTTGACTCTGCCAGTCTCCAACAATTTCTGAATTTCCTTGTATGTGTCCACAAAATCCCAGTCCTTGTATGGAGCTTCAGTTGCTGGGTCAAGTGACTTCGGCCAGTGAAGCAAGTACATGTCGACATAGTCCAACCCCAATCTGTCCAAAGAGTCGTCAAACGCTTCTTTTACCTTTTTGTGATCGAAATTCCACACTTTAGTGGTGACAAATATTTCTTCTCGTGGAATCCCAGATTCTCTTATGCCCTTGCCGGCTTCCTTTTCGCAACCATAGTGAGCAGCAGTATCAATGTGTCTGTACCCGTTTTTCAAAGCAAAGGACACAGCCTCGGTACAGTCACTACCTTCTGCCAACCATGTACCGAGAGCCACGGCAGGAATTTTTTTCCCGTTGTTCAATTTGTATGTCTTGGTGTTTTTTTGAGCAGTCATAGTGTAACTCGGTTTCAAATATACTGGTGCGCGTATTTGAACAATTTTATAATTTAAGAAGGATTACTCGAGAACTGAAAGGGGTTCATAGTTCTTATAGTTCAACGCAAACTACGCAAGCTGGCGAGATATCGCCAAAAGTGTAAATTCGCCGCAAGCAACTCAAATCAATAGCAACTCGGGAACTCCGCCCGTTGCGGTTTCAAAATGCTCGCCGACGTCATTGCGGAAAGTGTCGGTCCCAGGTCACGTGACTCGTGTCTTAGGCACTGACCGGCCAGAAAAGGTATTTTTTCCGAACGGCGTGCTCAGTTTAGATTCGACCAAATTCTCAATTGTAGAAATCAGGACTTAGAAAGACAGACCCTTTGGACCTTGTAATTCGTTGCTGGTGTGGCAGAATCCTGCTTCGCACCCTCTCAAAATTCGCAAGCTCCAAAGATTTAGCATCTGCGCCAAGAATATGTCACAGTTCTTGGGTGATTATGAAACCGCTTGTCTCTCTGAGAAAAGGCGAGTCTTCAAGGCTGAATGCTGATTACCACAATGCAAAATTTGCTAAGTTGAGTTAGTGAGAGTTTTCCGTTCAATTGATGACTGTTAAGCCTTGAATAGCAGGGCCTCTCGATCGTGATATGGAATAAAAAAGATCAAGGGTATATAGCTATGGTAATTGATTTTGTTTCCTGATAATTCAATTCAACTCCGCGAGAGTTTGGGTGCTTTCGAATGAGACCAGTGCGTTGACTCTGAAACAATTTAAGGCCTACTTCTTTGAGAGAATCAAACCACCTGATGGAATAGTGGTTGCGATTTGGTTTTAAGATTTCATAAAAGGGCCATTTAATTCATCCCCGATTTTTCAACGACCATGGGCACGTGCGATCTCAAGTGCAGTGAACTTTATGTAGTCACTAGCCTGCCAGAGGTAGCTGTCCATGTGCATGAATGGATGAGGCACACCCGGGTACCTCTTGAAAACTACCTCGTTTCCATTTTGGATCAATTTGGTGGCATAAGCCTCGCCCTCGTCTCTCATTGGATCACAGCCAGCAGTGACCACGACAGTTTTAGGCAAGTCGGCGAAGTTGGGCGCGAGCATGACGTTTTTAAACCAGCCAAATTCCTCGAACTTCTTGGCCCGGGCTGTTTCGTCCTCAGGCAATGTCTGCCACTTGAGTTTATCAAAATAGGCGATACGCGACCAGTTCAACGTGGGAGCAAACTCGAACTCACGCACAGAGTCGTAGGGAGAGTCCTGTGCGCTTTTGTAGGACTCCACATCATCGACTTGTGGGGTTCCGGCCACACAAAGCACTAGCGGGATCTTGGAGTCTCTTGCCAAATGGGATACGATGAAGGCAAGATTACCGCCAACAGAAACACCTCCAATGGAGATCAGCTTCGGGTCAAACCTCAATTTCGCCGCATTATCGTACACATATTTGGTAGCGTAGAAGCAATCGTGGATATAGGCAGGGTACGGGAAGTCTGGCACCAAACGGTACTCGACATCGACCACAGCCACACGTGCCAAGTCCACATAGTGGCAGAGGATGTGTTTTTCCGTTTCCAAGTCGCCGAGACCACCCCCGCCTCCATGGAAATCTATGTGCACGGGCAAGATTTCATCATCAGTAGAGTCGTTGGGCCTGTAAATGCGCAATTTTATCTCGCCATCATCGATGGTTGGAATCGTTAGCTCCTCCACATTTTTGATCTCAGGGTACTCTCCAGTACCGTAAGAGTAGATCTTGGAGTAGTTAGCCCTGAGCTTGTAGAGATCGATCGGCTTGTTGGGAATGTTAGCCACGTGCTTGTTATACATCTTGACGAACACCGGGTCCATCTTGACCAAGATGTCCGGGTGGATTGGGTTGACTGCCTCGTGAGTAGAGCTCATTATTGTTGTTTTTGGCAAAAAAAAAAAACTGAATGTTGAGAGTCAACTGAAAGCATTGGCTCGGGTTTAAGTATACCGGCCAGACTTGAAATTGCGCCGGCATCGGAACGGAGGCGGTATCACCGGCGTGTTTTCCAGATCGCGCTGCACCTGCGTTATCTCGCCGCGCGTCCGATCGCTATATGCTTATCGGAAAAACTACCGGAATAATCTATAAAGCGTCCCCGAAGCCGTGGCAGAATTCCAACATGAGCTCAAAAAGAACCAATGATCTCGGGAAAGAGACACTTTCTCATCAGCGGTGCAGGCATCGTTGGTCTTTTGACCGCACAGGCCCTCAAAGCCCGCGGCATCCCGTTCACAATTTTTGACCGCGATGCCAACGTCAATTTCAGAGAAAGTGCCGGGTGGGCCATTACGTTGCATTGGGCGCTTGATACGTTCTTAAATTTGCTTCCCCCTGATCTAGCGTCTGAAATATATGATGCGCAAGTTCGCCGTGAATTTCATCTCCACGACACGGGGAACTTCAAGTACATCGATGCAAGTGATGGCAGTTCCGTGGTTTCGATCCCACCGCTGAAACGGTTGCGTGTGCGGCGCGAGCAGATCCGACGGACCCTTCTCAAAGGAATTGATGTCCAATGGGGATGCAAGCTTGCGAATGTCTCGCATTTGAAGAACGGGCGAGTCGTGGTCACGTGCGAAGGGGAAAAATCGTTTGAAGGAGACGTGCTCTTGGGCTGTGACGGCGCCAACTCGCAGACACGCCGCCTGTTGTGCGGCGCAAAAGGTAACCTCTATCAGTTGCCGGTACGGTTTTGTGGCGCAAAGGTGAAAATGAATCGTGATGAACTTGAAAGCTTGAGTGAGCGTTTTGACCCGCTACTTTTCCAGGGCACTGTGCCCCTGACAGGCACGTTTTTCTGGTTTCTGGTGCTCTCCACGCCCGACTACACGAAAGAGCCCGAAGGGTACTATGCGCAGGTGAACCTTTCGTGGAATACACCAAGAAAAGAGAAACCTTTTGCTTCACAAGAAGAAAAGGCTGCTGCCATGCTCTCCCACGCCGAGGGCCTCCACGCCGACCTCCATGAGCTTGTCAAAAGAGCGGCACGTGACCCAAAAACCTTGATCGAGATCAAGTTGGCAGACTGGGCCCAGGTTTCCTGGGATTTCCACAATGGGTCTGTTTTGCTTATGGGCGACGCGGCTCACGCCATGACCATGTACCGCGGTGAGGCTGCCAACCATGGAATCACCGATGTTGCAGATTTCGTGGCACTGCTTGACAAGCACTTAGAAGGAGGTGTTTCTTGGGTTGAGGCTGCCGGGGATTACTGCGACGCTGTCAAATCCAGGACTCACGATGCAGTTCTCCTTTCCCGCCAGGCGTGTCTCGATGCTCATGATATCAGCAAGATAAGCGCCAATTCAGACTCGCCTTTGCTCACCAAGCGGAAGAAAGTTTAGCCAGGTTGCGGGATTTATTAGCACATAACAGAAATGCTACTACCAACCGTCGAGCAGTTTTTTCAGTCTTGTGTTCATACACAATCCGTGCATTCATCCTGCCAGCTGGTTCTTCGAAGTTCGAATCGCACTGAGCCGCCGGAAAATTAGACATATCGGCCCGCGGCTTATGGAGGCAACCATCGCGATGATCCGCTAAAGGCATCCCAATGTCTACACTAAGCAGAGGGCCATGGAAAACACGTAAATACATTCAAAAAAGTTGAAACAGGAAAATCGCTCCTTGTATATTTTTTTCAATTTGCTTTCTTTTCTCCGCACTTCAGTCCCCCGCAGACGGCCCAGCAGATATACTTGCACCAGAAGACAACATGTACTATAACGTGCTTCCATCAATCAATACACCAATTTTCCCCAAAGAGCATCCACTGATCTCGTAAATATATTTCATAGACACAAACTAGCTTTTATTTCAGCCACTGCCCATGCCTGCACCCAACAAGGCCCCCCATGAAAGTATCAGTCTGTGTGTGGGCGCACTCGCAATTCTGATTTCCATCACCAATGGCGGAAAAGAAGAAATCCTGCGACCGCTGCCACAGGCGCAAGGAGCAGTGCGTGGGCTTTCCATGCGAGCGGTGCGTGCGTGACCGAGTCAGCTGTGAAATTCGGCGCTCTCCGAAGAAAATCGGACGCCCGAAAGGTCCGGACTCGGGCCCGGTCCGTCGCAAGTATAGCCGCCACGGATGCGTGCCTTGCCGAAAACAGAAGAAAAAGTGTGACGAGAGCCTACCCGTGTGTCAGCTCTGCGTCAAAAAACAGAGGGATTGTTGGTACGGCTCTCGCAGTCGGGAGCTACTGGACGAAGGAAGGTTGAACGGTGCAAAGGCCATGGACACAGATAACGTGTTTGTGGACGGGATAATAGACGAAGTAACGGAACCGCAAAACCAAGATTTGTTTGTGCCACAAAAAGCTTCATTTTCCAATGCAGGCCTCAGCATGCTTTTGGCAGCCGCCTCGCCCGTCACCACAAACTATGGCCACAACGAGTTGGCGCTGTCGTCTCTCTTCAACGCAATGGAGCAGCTGTTTCTTGATTGTCTCCAAAACAACAAGCCGTTGGGTGGCTGTGACCTCGAATCAGTGACTTCATCGTCCACTGAAAGGCCGAGCGACGATTACCAAGATCAAAAGCTCAACCTTTTGGGTCTATGCTCACTAAATACCGAGAACATTCCCCTGAGGGAGATCCGGCTTCTATGCTACTTCATAAGTGACGTCTCGATGCTTCTTTTTGCCGACAAAACCACCCCACGCTTTCTTGCCACTGTGATCCCACTATGCCTCGCCGATAAGCGTGTGCGTTATCCGATTCTAGCCATTGCTAGCTCTCACCGGAGAAACAACGCCGAAGTGGCTGACCAGGAGCTCGTTAGAGATGCAGTCAAGTACCGTAGTGAGGCTCAGTTTTGCCTTGTCCGGCAAAACGACGACTTTTATCATGATTCCGAAAACGTGTTGCTTAGTCTTTGTCTTGTGGCAATACAAGAGATATTTGAAGGAACACTGTTGTGCTGGAGCAGTGCTTTGGAAAAGGGTGCTGAAATCATCCAGGCCAGGGGCGGCTTGACCAAGATGTCGAAGCTGTCGCCGCTCTCCATCCAGCTTTTTTGCTATCTCGACCATATTTCTTCGCTCAGCACATGTGTGACTCCTCATGTTGATCGCTCCAACATCAATCCGTATCATAATTACAACGGAAACCAGGTTGAGGACATACTCAACTGCAAGTTTGGGTTCCGGTTTGGAATCGATGGCGAGCTCTTCAAGATCATGGGTAACATATCGACCTTGGCCAGTCTTCGCACAGACCGATACAAGTCGCCTGAACACGAGCTGAACTTCAATAATCTTGCCAACATGATCGAAATGGAACTACAGAACTGGAATCCCTCGCTACTGGGACTAAAGGCAAACTTTTCTATCGACGGCAGCCTAGAATCGGGGAAACTGATGATCTCGTCTTACCTCTTGGCGGTTCAATGGTCTTCCTTCCTACGGCTACATCAGATCGTCGTGGGGTACGACCGGAAGGATCCGCGGGTACTCGCGTGTTTATCCATTATTTTGGAATCACTCAAATCTCTACAGAATGATACGGAGATCGAGACAGGTCTCATGTTTCCTTTGATAATGGCGGGACTGGTGTGTGCCGAGACCGACGACCGCGAGTACATTTTGTCGCGAGTTCGGTCGATCAAAGAGAAATTACGATTCAGCTACATCGGAGAGTTTGAGAAACTCTTGCTCGCGGTGTGGGCCCAGGATGCAGAAGCGGGGCATCTGGTCAATTGGGCGCTGATCCGGTACTACCAGTTCCCGGGCTTGGTCATGTTTTGATCCGCCTTTTTTCCGATTCGTTTCCCCCCTTTTTCCGAGTTTGCTCTTCCCTTTCTTCCGTGGCGAGATAAGCCGATACGCGATAAGCTTCGGCGACTTTTCGCAATCGCGCTGCCTGCCCAGGTCATGTGAACCAATATTAAGTTTAATATGCCCGGCCGCCAACACAATGTCTGCGCCAATTATTCAACTCACTATTCAGTTCACTTTCAGAATTTACCAAAAATGACCACTGACGCTTGGAAACCTCTCGACGTTGTTGTATTGGGTGGGGGCCTAGGTGGCCTTTCCGCAGCTCTTGCAATGAGACGTGCGGGGCACAATGTGACCATATATGAGAGGTACGACTACGCTGGCGAGGTTGGCGCCTCTCTCTCCTGTGCCTCAAACGGCGGTCGGTGGTTGCATGACTGGGGTGTCAGCCCACAGGACGCGTCTCCTGTCATTTTGAAAAATTTGATCAGGCACGACTGGAAAACGGGGAAGGTCCAGGGAGAGTATTCTTTGGGTGATTATAAAGCCAAATTTGGATTTCCCTACTACAACTTTCACCGCATTGATATCCACAAAGTTCTCATGAAATGCGCTACCTCCGAAGAAGGCGTGGGCAAACCATGCAAGCTCGTTGTCAACCACAAGGCCGTAGATGTTGACTTTGAGAAAGCACACGTGAAGTTTGAGAACGGCAACGAGCGAGTAGCGGACTTGATCATTGCGGCGGACGGAATCCGATCCTTAACAAAACCTCAATTGGGTATCACGCCCCAGGTCAGAAATCAGGACTCCTCGTGCATTCGAGTGTTGTTTGACACCAAAAAAGTACAGGAGTTGGGGCTTGCGGACTTTTCCGAAAATGAGGCAATTGAGTTTTGGGGTGGCGACGACAAAAACAAGATAGTGTTGTCTCCCTGCTCGGATAAGAGCGTGGTTTCGTGCTACTGTTTCTACGCAGCTAACCCCGAAGACGTGAAAGATGGCTGGCACAACGAGATCCTGACCCAGCAGCTCCTCGACGCCGTACCCAACTTGGACCCCAAGTTGATCGAGCTTTTCGTCACGTGCGGCTACGATATCAAGCAGTGGCGTTTGTACGTGCATGAACCACTTCCTTATTTCTACAAGGCCAGCTCCGACGGGACAAAGGGAGTGGCTTTGTTGGGTGATGCGTGCCACCCGATGATGCCAGACCAGTCTCAGGGAGCATGCGCTGCTTTTGAGGATGCTGGTGCTTTGGGGTACATCTTCTCGAAAAAGTTCACTTTGTCCGTGGCAGACGGCTTAAAGATATACGAGCAAGAAAGGAAGCCCCGCGTCACGAAGATCCAGCAGGCATCTTTGAGGGCCAGAGAGAATCTCAATGAGAGGATTGGATGGAGCTCGAGTGCCACAGATCTCCAGGAGAAGAACAAGTTGACCATCGAGGAGGTGTGTGGCTACGATATGAAAGGCCACATTGAGGAGTTGGTCGGGGCTCTCTGTAGATAAATTGATACCCTTACTCAAGTTAGTGATATGTCACAAGTGCACGGTTTCGGAAGGTGTCAAAAAAGACATTGACATCAGGAAAATGGGGCCATTTGCAGTGTTCGAGTAAGAAGAATGAGGTTTGAGGCGAGTAAGTCGGGTTGATTATCATTGGGATTGTAGTTTTGGTTCTGGGCTCTCTATTTACTTTGCTGAACATCGATGTGAATAGCTGATCTAAGGGATACAAATGATCATATTTGAAGATTTGAAAGGGTGGATGGCTTTAGAAAATACTTGCTGCCAGGTCTTTAATTGTACATGGGCTCGCTGCATTTAAATATCTCACAATTTGTAGACCACCTTAGATTTCCAGATTGGAATGATCATTCAAATAATTACGACGAGGGAACATGCTAAATCTTACTTCCAAAAAACCATGCAATTTATATCCTGAAGACTTCGAAAGCCCGGTCAAGGACATATAAGCCTTCCACATCCCGCCAATCTGGAGTGAAGAACTCAAAGCAGCCAAGGATTCCGAGAAAATCCCCTCACTAGTCAGCTAATAATTGTTGCAGAAATCACTACTGAAGATTTCACGCCTGAACTTACAAAAAATACTACTTTCTAGAGAGACTCTGTTCGGGGCTAAACGTTGATCACCAACAGCCACAGAGAACCCGTTGGCCTGTGAGACAACAGAAAAGCCCTCAAGTGGATACAAGACAGTTTGGACTCAATAAGAGCAACATAGAATTCACATGAGATGTAACCGGCCAAGCAGCATTTTTTTCTTAGCTCCACTAATAGCAAATGCCGGGCGACTGCTCCTCAGTTATGAGTGGCCAATGAGATGGGCGTCATGTAAGAAATTGAGTAAGAGCGGAACCAGGATAATAATTTCAGACCTAAGAGCCACATAAAAGGGGCGCAAGAAACATATTTTGCTCTTAAAATAAATGCAGCGCAATCGGCGAAAACTGGCCGGTAGAGCGCGTTGACTAGTCGCGAAAAGCACGACAAGTACGGAAAAATACGAACAGCACCGGCGATAGGTATCGCGGAGATTTTTGGCAAATTCCGCCACCGTTTGCTAAGCCCATCTGCAGAGGGCCGGTAAAGATAAAGATAACGATTGCGATCAATGAAATTTATGGCGACTAAAGTATAAGTGATGAAGCATCGCCAAATCGGCAGAAATGCTTTGTAAACATCAATCGAATCGCTCTCAGAAAACCAACAAAGCAACATGCTGGTCAAGAAATCCGTCCATACCACGGATATCGAAAGCCTAGAGATCCTGACTCCCGCTCTCACTACCTATGCGGGTAACAAAAACTTGGAGTACCTCCAGGATTTCGACCACCGGGCACACCCGGAAGACGTGTCATTTGACAAAGTGACACGAAAATTGGACAAAGTTCTCGTGTTTCCGATGCTTATGGTGTACTTTTTGCAATTTCTCGACAAGGTGGTGTTGAACTACTCCAATGTCATGGGCATGCCCAAAGACTTACACTTTAAGAGCAACCAGTTCTCCGATCTTGCCACGTATTTCTTTGTTGCATACATTGTCGGCGAGCCATTCCAGGCGTTTCTATTGCAGAAGATTCCAGTCCACTATGTTTTGGGCGGAAATGTCATTGTTTGGGGTATTGCCACTCTGTGTTGTGCGGCTGTTCAGAACTACCAGGGGATTCTAGCTTTGAGAGTAATTTTGGGATTTGCGGAGGCCGCCGTGGTACCCTGCCTAATCCTTCTCACTAACAATTTTTATGACCGGTCGAGGTCCGCTTTTAGAATCGGGATCTTTTACTCTGGTTTAGGCTTTGGCCAGATCTTCGGAGGCTTGTTGTCCTATTTGTTCCAGCTCGTCGACAGCTCTGGGTTCGAAGGCTGGAGGATCTTGTTTTTGGTGGTGGGCATCATCAACATTCTCACCGGTGTCTATGTGTGTGTGTTTATTCCCCCTGAACCGTTGAAGGCAAGAATGCTTTCTGCAAAGGAAAAGTATATTCTTTTGAAGAACTTGACAGCGGGGAAAATCGGCGTGGTGAGCCACAAGTTCAAGCCTGGGCAGGTGCTCGAGATGTTAATAGACCCACAGTGCTGGCTCTACTTGATCATCTCCGCTACAATCTCGTTTTCCTCAAATACAATCTCCTCCTTTTCTGCCCAGGATATCGTGTCTTTTGGCTTTACAAAAAAAGAAGCTGCGCTTCTCAATATGCCCTCTGGTGTCGTCAGCATTGCAACTTCGTGGATTTCCACCTACTTTATCATGAAAGGAACGACCCGGTACTTGGCAATCTGCGTTCTTTTGGTGCCCGCTATATGCGGGGCTGCGTTGATGTCGTACTTGCCCAAATCAAACAAGGCTGGCCTTTTGATTGGTATTTACATGATCAATTGTATAACCGCGCCACTTGCAATTGTATACTCGTGGGCTTCGGCTAATGTGGCAGGCTCCACCAAGAGAATCGGAGTGACTTCTCTTTACATCAGCATAGGGTTCGCCCTAGGTAATATCACCGGACCTCAATCTTATAGGGTCGCCGATGCACCCTACTATCACCCCGCCAAGATCTCGATGTTGGCCACCCAGGCGGCTAGTTTTGGATTGGCATTGATAATTGCAGCAATCTATTACTTAAGAAACAAGAGCAGAGCTTCTGAGCTCGAGAAGGGGACCGTTGGTGACCAAGCGCTAGACGTTTGGAGCGATGCCACCGATTTGGAGAACAAGGCATTTAGGTACACCTATTAGGTTCTTTTAATGGCAGGAATAGTTAATTTGTTTGTGGATAGAGATCTTACGTATAAGAGAAAATTGACTTCTCACTGTCCTCCGTTAACCTTTTGTGGCTAGCTGCAGCTTTAGTTCGTGGGTCTGGAACTCTCTTACCTAGAAAATGCTGTAATAAAGTGGTGGGCATTTAGAAGACATTGTTCCTTTTCTTGTCTTCGGAGGTAGCGACTTGTTCATCTCGAAACCGAATGTGGTGTATATTGACAGACCCACTTACTCGGAATAGAGATATGAGAGATTCTCTTTATAGAGGCAGACGCGGCCATGTAGAAAAGTTCTGTAAAAATCACCGAGATCAAACGCGCTTCTTAATCGTATGTCTTCGCAAGATAAAGGTCGAATAGCTGTAATTTGAATAAGCAGAATTACACATTTAACCACGTTCACAAAAACTTCAGGAACTGAAGCTGCGACAGTGTCAGGGAACGGCCCAGTAGAGAGGTACTAGAGGCAGAAATCTGTGTTGTAAAAATTGCTTAGATTTCTCCTTAGCCAAGGCATGGCCTCCTGACTACGTGGCATCCAGCGGGTGACACTGATAGACGGTCACCGCCCGACCTCAGCGAACTTTGTACTACTACGTAGGGCACGTGCAAAATAAGTCCTGGGTATACATCATTACAAAGAGCATATTTACGAACAAAATTCAAAATAATGTTCCTCTTGACCGAAATACCCGTGGATGGCCGCAAGCTGACAACCAAGTATCCTTGCGAAATATTCTTTGCAACAATCTGTTTACTTTTCATCCAAAAACGTCCTCTTGCTGTCTACTTACGATCAAATAGGAAGCCAAAGCGGCCAAACCCGAATGCGGAAGTACAAATACAAATTGGGAACATGGTTGCCCGAAAGCGCGCAAGTAAAGGCCGTGATGTTTTACTAATGCAATAGCAACTCCCTCATTCCCTGATGAATCTGGAAGACCCAAAAGTTTGGAAAGAATGTCACCCACATAAGGTTGCGCAGTCACTTCCAACTTGCTCAAGGTGTATGACTTGCATTCTGTCTAATGCATTTTCAGGATTCTTTGTAGACGATCGCCTTATGCCCTGCTTCTGTATCACATCAGTTTCTGCAGCGAATATACTATTTAGCGATGTCTTTAATAGATTAATGAGTTTGAGGACAACCGACTCGATTGATTCTGAGGATATCGATGTATTCACTGGTTCGAATATCGTCTCAGTCCTCCATTAGGCAATCTCAGCGTAGCAATGACACTAAAACAAGGGCAAGAAAATCTGAAAGAATTCGGGCAGAAATCAAGGTACACATCGGCCGCTCAATTCGAAAGTTGCCTGATTCCGGGGTATGTGTTCACGGGAGTTTTTCGGTATCTCGACAGAAATCACGATCACCATTGGTATGCGTTTCTTCGTGCCTAGTTTGAACACTCGATAATTATGAGAGCTTTTTCAGGATGAGACCATCTCGGGAGGTGAGCGAGAGTCGCGTATTCGCCATAATTTACGGCATCACCGGCCACTTCACCAACCTTTCTTACGCTTGCTCTCGACACCTGTGCCTTACGTTATTCTTGGCTGCGGCGAGCAAGTTCATCAAATTTGGCCAAAACGAGCCCGTAAGCATTTCCCCGTGAAAATTGCCCGCGAGCAAATACTCGAAAAAAATTGCCAGGTGAGCAACCCTAAAACATGTCGAAAAGCATAAATGGCACAGCATCCGCACAGCATTCCTCAATTTTCTTGTTTCTCATTATTCAAACATGATAAGTAACATCGGTACCTGGGTCGGCGCCGCCGCGCTCCTTTCCAACGCAGTGCTGGCTGTAACGATTACTAGAAACACTGTGATAAGATCGGATTTCGATTTGTCTGGGGAAGACCTTAACATCGAAGCTGGTATTGTCTACTCGATTATCGACAATGCTCTCACCACCATAGGTGGGTCTGTGAATAACAAAGGCTCGTTTTTCTCCACGAGTTACGGCTCAACACCAGCTTCGGTGACCATGACTGGACCCTCCTTCATCAACAGTGGAGTTGTCGCTTTCAACGGCATGCAGAGTACGGGAGGCACTACCTTCTATATAGCGCCAACGGACACGTTTTCGAACACGGGCTCCATGTATCTTGGAATTAGTCTGGAGCCTTCGCCGGGAACTTCCATTGGGGTGATTGCGGGGAAATCCTGGTCAAACTCTGGAACTCTCGTTTTGCAAACCGCAACTGGGTCCGCGGCCGTAGCGGCCTTTGGGGCACTGACGGTGGATAATCTGGGAGTCATCTGCTTAACCTCGATCACTTTTACCCAAGGTAACGATATCTCAGGTAAAGGATGCATCAACTTGGGCGAAGCATCTCGGATGACAATTTCGTACGAAACTTTAAGTTTCGACCAGCAAGTACATCTCATGGAATCGTCCTCGGTATTCGCTGTTATCAACTTGCCGCTGATTCTTGGCGCAGCTGATGCTCCAACATATAGTGTCTCTGGTTTCGGAAACGGCAATCAGATCACAATTAGCAGGCCTTACGACGATTATCAATATGACAGTGCCAGCGGTATCTTGACTCTTTTTGTTGGTTCCCTGAGTGCTCCGTCCTTTTCGGCACGCTTCAATATCGGGAGCAATTACGATCTGGCGCTGTTTTCTGCTATTTCCCTGATCTCAGGAAAAAGAGGGATCACATACAGCGGCGCGGCACCAAATCTGATCCCAGATGCCTGTCGTTGTGAGAGAACTTTCCCGGACCCAGGGAACGGTCCTGTTGTCCCCCCTAGCTCCAGTCCCTCGCAATCGCTGTCCAGCTCGGTCTCCTCCTCGCAATCACTGTCCAGCTCGGTCTCTTCCTCGGTTTCCTCCTCGCTGGTCTCCCTGTCATCAGTGTCATCTTCAAGCGTCCCTTCGAGAACTGTCTCTGGACTTGAAACAACTTACACAACCACGTTCACCTCCACGAGAGTCGCCACGGAGTCTGGAGTGGAGTACGAGACTACCGACGCCCAAGGTAATGTGTACACGTCGACATCGTTGTTCCGGCGTGTGCAAACGGTTACATACACCACCACGAGGGTTGCTGTCGAGTCTGGATTGGTGGTAGTGACTAGTGATGCTGCGGGGTCTTTGAGCACTTCGATCTCAGTATTTTCTCCAGCCCTCAGGGCGTTCAGGGCACTTCCAACCGAGCTGGGAAGCGTGATTGTTTCCACCGACTCAGCAGGATCTCTTGTGACCTCCACCTCTCTCATTGCGCAGCCTCGTGGTTACACGACCACGTTCATCGCCACTAAGGCTGATGGTTCGATCGAGACCCAGACGGGTGCAGTGTATGTGCAGACCGACGCAGCAGGGTCTGTAGTGACCTCGACCTCTCTTATTGGGCAATCTGGTGGACACGCGACCACTTTCATCGCCACCAAGGCTGATGGTTCGGTCGAGACCCAGACAGGAGTGGTGTATGTGCACACCGATGCAGCAGGGTCTGTGGTGACCTCGACCTCTCTCATTGGGCAGTCTGGTGGGTACACGACCACGTTCGTTGCCACTAAGGCAGATGGTTCAGTCGAGACCCACACGGGAGTAGTGTTTGTGCACACAGATGCAGCGGGTTCTGTAATGACCACAACTTCTCTCCTCGGACAGTCTGACGGGCCCATGACGACGCATACCTCCACCAGAACACATACAACACTCGTCACCATTTGTGATACGACTGGCACTGCTTCTTGCGTTACCTCGCTTAGCACCTTGGGGATTGAGCCTTTGATTTGCACTGGAGTTGTAGGGGGCATGGAAAAGTGCGTTGTCGATGTGGTATACTGCGCGAGCACTCTGTGTGTGGGATCGAACACGATGTACCCAAACAACGGTATGCACGGGGCTGGTAACGGTGCTGGTGGTGCTGGTGGCAATGGTGGAGTAGTTGGTGCTGGTGGTGCTGGTGGCAATGGTGATGCAATGAAGTCGACCATCAAAGCAACATCTGGGGCTCATGAGGGTACAAACATGCAAGTTGGTACCGGTGCAGCGGTTGCAACAATGGCTCCTGGCCAGCAAACAGACTTCACTACTGTCACCTTGATGCCTTCGCAAGTTGCTACCATCGCCAGCGCGGAACACAATGAGGCCAGTTTACTGAAGGCCACCAGCCTTGCTGTGCTTTTGTTCTCGCTCGCCACCTTTTTGTTGTAAAGGCGCTGGTCAATGGCCCATTTTCGCAAACCTCGTTCAGGTGACCTAGTAGTTACGGCTATATAGGTACTCAAAAAGTTTTGATTTCGCAAATACTTTGGTCGGCCTCTTACGTTTGTTTCTCTCTCTTACACTGTATTTGTCCGCATTGTCATAAGTGATGATGAGTATGCGTGATGAAATTCAAAGAATTTTGTACGAGCCGCACTTTACCGATCGATGCTTGATATTTGAGGTGAGTCGTCATTACTGATTGATATTGACAGGTGTTCCGGCATCTTGTTCGACTTTCAAGTAAAGTCGTCAAAGCCACTAATTCGAACTTGTTGTCTCCATGATCATGCAAATGACAGGCAAATAATAGCCAACGCGGATCAGGCTGCTCAACGATTCATAAACGTTTAATAAACAGTCCCAAAACTGGTCATGAAATTGTATAGAAAGGGCACTGCTGCGCATTTTTCTTCCTAACAAATGTTGCCGACCGATGGCTGAGGACCAGTGTTGCGCGCTGTCGTGATTTTGCGTAATTTAAAGTGACAATTGCGTATTTACGATTACCATTTACGATTACGACGACCCGCACTTTCGTATATCGTAATAAATCGAGTTCGAGTCAAGGATTCCCTAAAGCTTAGATGGGTTCGTATTTGTGATCGTGTGGCTCCTAAGAGTTTCTCTCGGCTCACACGATTTCACGTTCTTATTACGTTTTTATTACGCTTTCATTAAGTTTTTATAACGTTTTTATCACGTTTTTAAGGTTATTTTAAGGCCTTTTTCAGTAAGGTACTCATTAACTAGTGCTGCACACCTTGTTCAAATATTGGGTTAAAGCCCAAAGCAGAAGCAACTGAAAAGCACGTGCTCACGGCCGTCATATTTGTAGTACTCAAATGTTCATTGCTCGTTGGTTGAATATAAAGAATGAGAGCACCTCGCCTCATTCATGCTACAAAGCCCGACTTCACCATTACGTGTCCAGGCTGCGAGAGAGACTAGGACAACTATGATGACGAGACAAAAGTTGGCACTGGTGAAGTTGTCGAGATCAATTGAATGCATGCTTCTTGATTTTTTTTTTTTTTTTTTTCTAAAGAAACATCACATTGGAGGGTGCTGTGGTTCGGCTGCTATGCAAGCCTCATCTCAGCAAAACTATATATTCTATAGAAAAAACCTTCAATGGAGTATAATCGGAAGGATTCAATATTTTCAAGTAGCTCTATTTGTGCACGAAATAGCTCATTTCTTCACGCATCGCTCAAGTCGACAGTAGAAATACGTTGCGCCAAGAGCTGCATTAAAGCTTGGTTGAATACATTGTTGAGCTAAATAAATAGATTTAAATTAACCACACGTTCTCCAAGTGTTAAATGGAGAGTTTGCCCGCGAATAAGAATAATTTAGCTAATCAGACTACGATACCGAAATTTCCATGTTACGGCGATTTTCGGTAGCGTGTTTCCAATTTTTCACAGGTTTAGTTGCGGCAATATCAAATACAGACATTCATAACTATGCGCCTCAGACCCCGGGTTCGAACCCGGGCGACAACACAAAATTGGATGTGCGGTACACATCTGGAAAATCAAGTGTGTTAAGGTTTTCTATAGAATATATTGTTTTCTCCCACGGCTAGAATAAGCGGCATCTTTCAATACATATCTGTTTTTTTTTTTTAAAAAAAAAAAAGATAACGATGGCTCTCAAAATCATTTCGAATTATGGTGGTGGTTACGGTGTCCCCTATTTTCGTAAATCATAATTTTGGAGTAATACTCGCGTAATTGGACATCTTGGAGTTTTTATATGCAGTCACGACTCAACTGGCTGACTTTTTACCAAGTCTGATTCACGACAATGATTGAAATGTATCATTTTAAATCAAACAGCTGCTTATTTTTGTGGCAAAAAGACCTAAAAGAATCTAAGTGTTCACTGGAATGCAATGATCGCTCGCATACCTCACGCTTACGGCTCAACGCGATATGCTTTTACAGGGCCGTGAGCTGCGGTATTTAACTGCCATAAACCCTTTTAATGATACAATAAGATTATACCACTATGCGGTCTCCGACTGCGCTAATAAGAAATTCCCGGCTCTCGTGTATCCGCCCGGGTAGTCCTCTTTTGTACAAATACCTGGCACAATCTAGCCTATTTTCCCTCATTTTTCGGACCATTCTCAATTATCTTCTACTCGTTCGTCAAAATGACCACCGAAAAAATTACCTTTTGTTTCAACTGGCAAACTGCGCCCTACCACATTCCCGTCTACCTTGCACAGACCAAAGGTTATTTCAAAGAGGCTGGCCTCGATATTGCCCTCTTGGAGCCTTCCAATCCTAGTGATGTCACCGAATTGATCGGGTCTGGTAAATGCGACATGGGCTTGAAGGCCATGGTACACACCTTAGCTGCAAAGGCCCGTGGGTTCCCAGTCACCGCCGTGGGTTCTCTTTTAGACGAGCCGTTCACTGGGGTCTTGTATTTGGAAGGGTCTGGCATTTCGACTGACTTTCGGTCATTGAAAGGTAAACGAATCGGATACGTCGGAGAATTCGGGAAGATCCAGATCGATGAGTTGACGAAGCACTATGGCATGAGTCCTGACGATTACACTGCAGTTCGCTGTGGCATGAATGTTGCCAAGGGCATCATCGAAGGGACCATCGATGCCGGAATTGGTATCGAGTGCGTGCAACAGGTCGAGTTGGAAGAGCACTGCCATGCCCAGGGTCGTCCTACCACTGACGCCAAGATGTTAAGGATCGACAAACTTGCCGAATTGGGCTGCTGTTGTTTCTGTACCATTTTGTTCATTTGTAATGACGCGTTCTTGGAAGCCCACCCTGAGAAGGTCAAAAAGTTCATGGGAGCCGTCAAGAAAGCCACTGATTTTGTACTTCAACGCCCTGCACAAGCCTGGGCCGAATACGTTGCTTTTAAGCCTGCAATGGGCACAGAATTGGCCAGTAAAATGTTTGAGCGTTGCTTCGCCTACTTCTCTGAGTCTTTGTTCAACGTTCACCGTGATTGGCGCAAGGTAACCGCCTACGGCAAGCGCTTGGAAATCTTGCCTGAAGATTACCAGCCCAATTACACTAATGAGTACTTGTCTTGGGATGAACCCCTGGAGGTAGATGACCCATTGGAGGCCCAGAAATTGATGGCCACACATCAGGAGGTATGCAGAGCTATGGGAGGATTCCGCCGTTTGGCATTGTAACCTTCAAAGTTGCAATGTTTGTGAGATACGATAGATCTCCTTTGCATCTCATAGGATGTATAGCAATATTTGTGAATATGAGATATTGGTATGAGTCCATGATGGAGTTCCTGATTTTTGTTTGTAGTGTTGTTGATTTGTAACCAACAGACGAGCGGATCTACGTTTGATTGACGAGTCGCCTTTATAAATCCAAAGATGACATAAGCCGTAGAAATCGGTATGAATGGAATTACTAGGGTTTCTTTTTCCAAATACAAGAATCTAGCTCTTTAAGTGGCGCTTTCTTCTCGTCAAAGCTAGGTCAATCGCCTTTGATGCCAGGCAAGGCCGAATTCTCGAATGTAAAGCGGTATCCTGAACTGATTGGCCACTAATGAACTTGTAATTGTAGCAAGAATCTGCGATACGCAGGCAGACCAGAAGTTGAGTTTGATTTATGCCTTGAAACACGTTTTCTGATGAAATCAGCGGACAGACAGCGTGTTTGATGAATGCAATACTTATTCATGACACTGGAATTGTAGATGCTGTTGGAATTTATGACAACGGTGAGTCAGATGCGAACAACGTGACAAGCGGTTCACTTTTCCCTACGTGATCAATTTTTATGATAGTCCAACTGTCTCGGTCTGATCAGCCTAATCTATTTTTTGTAATAGAATTCCACTAGAGCAGAAAAAGAAAAAAGGAAAGAAGGAGTTTCACGCAAGTAGAAAAACTTCCACGGAGCGTGGGTCGTGCCCAGACCGCGCTCGGTATTCCGGTCTCGGGCACTAAGACCCTAAACACCAACATCTTGACTGAGATCAAGTTTCAAATCCTGCCATGTCGTGATAGAATAAATGTGTGTGATCAACAGAAGATCATCTTGGTGCTCTTGAGTCATTCGATGTTAAAAATTTTGCAGTTCCATTCATAAATTTCCACAAACCATGTTCATGCCACCTACTCGATTTGAAGGACGATGAAGCCCCACCAGGGATAGTTTCACACATTTGCCAATCTTGACATAGACTCTATCCTAATTCAATAAGAGCCGGGCCCACAACTTGGTGAGTAAGAGAGGTTGTTGCCAGATCAAGGGGCGTTGGAATACGCGATTCGAACTACCTCGCCCGCTTTATTTTCGTTTATTCTTCGCGACTCGCGCACGTGACTTCTCGCAACCTCGACGATTTGCGGAATTGATTCTCCACCACGCGGCCACATATACCTTATACTTTTCTCAAGACTCCAATTCCTGTTACACACATCGCATCGCAATTGGCTTTTTGAGAATCAATCTCATGGCCGTTGAGTATGCTCATTCCTTATTGAAGGTATTTCAAAACTCTTTCGAGGCTTATATATTGGACATTGTCGGTGAAGTGGCCAGTTCTGCATATAACAACGCGAACGGCTTGCGTGGCTTACTCTTTTTCGCCTTTATCGCCGAAGCAGCCGCGGATTTGCAGGTTTTTTTCGCTCGCCACAGGTTTGCTACCATTTTGCAGCTGGATGAATGCACGCTTACTAATTCTTCAATTACTAGAAAAACAAGAAATTTCCTCAAATGTTGGAATTCAAAAAGCACATATACAACTAGGTTCCTTTTGATCAAAGACAATGACAATTCAACTTGAACTTCCAGAAGCTGCCGTGGGCTCGGACGCCCCATACAAACTCGCCGCGAACCTCCCCTATGAATACCCATTGCCGGAAGGCGTGGTGGGTTCTGCCGTAGAATTGACTGGAAAAACTCCTAAAATATTCCAACCGTTGAAGATCAAGAATTTGGTGCTTCCAAACAGAATTGGTGTCTCTCCAATGGTGCAGTATGCTGCCGACAACAATTACGCAACAGACTATCATAAAATTCACTACGGTGGGTTTTCCCTCAGAGGTCCAGGTTTGATCGTGATAGAAGCCGCGGGCGTTGTGCCCGACTCTGGAAGCTCGCTAGTCGACTTAGGGTTTTGGAAGGACTCGCATGCTGAGAAACTCAGGCCGATTGTCGAGTTCGCACATGCAAACACGGCCAAAATCGGTATACAGCTTGCACACGGGGGCCGCAAGTCTTTGGGTGCACCTCTTTTTCAGAGCTTGGAGGATTGGGACCCCAGAGGCTCGGAGGAGAAAGTTGTGGCTCCATCTGCCGTTGCTTACAGGCCTGGAGGCAGATACCCAGTTCCTAGGGCATTGACTGTTGACGAGATCCAGTCTCTTGTGAAGAGGTATGGCGAGGCTGCCAAGAGAGCTCATAAAATTGGTCTCGACTTTGTGGAGATTCACGCAGCGCACGGATACTTGCTCAACGGGTTTTTGTCAGCGCATTCAAACAAGAGAACAGACAAGTATGGGGGCTCTTTCGAAAACAGGATTCGCATTTTGTTGGAGATCATCGATGCCATTCGCACCAATGTGCCTGAAGATTACCCCTTGTTTTTGAGGATCAGCGGTTCCGAGTTACACGACGCTAATCCAGATGCCTGGACGATCGATGATTCTGTGAAGTTGGCACCTATTGTCGCCTCCAGGGGCGTGGATCTTATCGATATCTCGGGCGGGGGCAATGACGCGAACGCGGACAGGGCGCCCAAGGAGTTTGGAATGTTCTTGGATGTTGCACGCAGAGTCAAAGAGGCAGTGGGCGATACGGCATTAGTGTCGACCGTGGGTAAGTTGCACGACCCTGAGAAAGTCAACGAGCTTCTCGAAGAAGGAGCTATTGACTTTGCTTTCGTGGGGTCACCATTCATGGTGAATCAGGGCCTAGTTTTTGAATGGGCCAAGGCTTTGAATGTTGAGTTGCATCATGCCCCATCCCTCTGGCCCGTCAGACCTAAGTATGCGGAGATGATTGAATACGTCACCGAGGTCAATGCCAAGAACGAGAAGGAACTGACGCGTGAAACGGTTAATCAATAGAGTGAGGATTGAATCTGACTAACAAAAGGATAGAATGAAAATGAGAGACATGATTAGTTTCAATAAATATCCTGATCGGTTGGAATCTAGCTATGTGCCGTGACCAATGTGCGTTTTCACGGCGTTACAGGTTGCTCGCTCAATGTGTCACTGCTCGTTCGATTATCCAAGCCCAGAGAGGGAACCCGAGGACTGGTACTCAAACGGTTACGACGCCTTTAAATTCTGCAGGCGCGATAGCCAAGTGCGACGGTAAGACTCGGCTAAGACCTCACACTACATCTAGTTTCACGTATAGTCAAAATGCTCGAAAAGCGTACCAGATCTCCGAAAGAGACAGGAAGCAGAAATGAAAAACTCCAAAAATTAAACGATACTTAGATGCGTCCTGAACGAACAGAAAACTTCTCAAGTATACGGCTGTTGGATCTAGAGGTATTAGACTGCGATCACGTGACCAGAACAAACTCGAGCTCATCCAGATATTTCATCAAATTAGGTTTTCATCTTTGAAAAAAACACGGTCAAGACGATGGCTAGCACAGTTTCAGCCCAAAGTTTCAGAGACTCAAGGAGAAGTAGGATCTATCGAGCCGTGATGCGCGTTACGGCGCTTGTTCTCGCGTAATAGCGTAATAGCGTAACAGCAAATTCTTACATATTTTTGCATGAAGAGGGTAATCAAACAGTCGGACAATGTATTCGATCCTATTGAAAGAATTTCTGATAAAGTTTATAATTCAAGGTCCGCAAAAAACGTTGATTCTGTCCGGTCTCCTTGTCTCCTTGATTCGCTTGTTCCCCGTCTTCCAATGTCAACCTCAACATCTCGTCCGCAACATGCATATCGTCATATCGTCAGGCACTTTTCCACGCGACTTTGACATTGCCAAAATTTTTATAATAATAGGAAGCAATCGAAAGCTTTTTTCAAAACATCGCGCCAACCAGAGAAAATTACGTCGTAAATAATTATCTGTCTTTCTGATGCGCTCGCTCAAGAGCTCAACCTCTTTTACAAACGAGATCTCGAGCAGTCATATTAAGTCGTTGGGGCACTTCAAATGATTATATCAAAGCTCATACTCGCTTCTATCGGAACTCCCGATGGGCTCCCTTGATTCAATCGTGAACATTGTGAGAGATTGGCTAACACGCGCCCCACCTGTCACCTACACAATGCGGTGCGTGAACTCAAATAATCAAAAATGACTTCATTTGTCTCCATTTTGAGCTTCCCATTCAGCGGTGATCGACCAATTCTGAGTCTCTCTCAAAATTACCCTCCAGAAGATTCAGATTAGGGCAAGTCTGCGTTTGCGCTTTGTTGCACGCTCTGAAACATCAGCAACCAAATCGCATGCTTTGACCCTGTAAATCATTATGTTTACGCCCCCTGCCCTGCCCTGCCCTTATGATGTAATCATTTATCATCTTCTGCCTTTTGTGAACGGTTGCAATCCTCAGTTATTCCATGATAAAAAATACGCAGAACTTATGCATCATGCAAAACGAGACAATCACGATGGTGCGAGGCCCGCGTAAAAGCTGCGTAATGCGTAAAATTTACTACGTACGTTAAGACCGTAATACGTAAACATTGCGCCAGAGGAAATTACGCGCGTCACTGCTCTGGAGTTCCGGAAATGGGAGTCGTCCCCTAGAATGACCTGCATTCAGCGACATGCTGTCATCTCACGTGACAAATCCGCATCCCCCGCGAGTCCGACCTGAAGTGTCGCTGACTGAAAATCTGTCTTTTTTTTCTAGCCGGATGGAGATTGACGACGTGATACATACCCGCGGATTCGGCCCGAGTGTCAAATGAAGACTACCCGACCACATCATACCCATCAACATTGTGGTAAGAGACTGTGATAATCATTTAACGTAGTAATTGGCGTAAATCTCACCAGCTTCTGTTCATCCTCTGGGCCTCGCGCACGTGACTCCTCACGGCTTTTTCAGATCTGCGGAATTCGTTTTCCACCGCGCGGCCAAGTAAAATATCTCCATTGCGAATTCCGTCGCCTTCTTCGAGAGTCTATCTCGGTATCGAGATCGTTCTTCCTTCAGTTAAATACCAATGATTTTTCCACCATGGAATATGCCTGAATCAAGCTGTACATCTCTTTAGCGCATCCGAGAGAACGAACTCCTGACAAAAAGTTTGGATATGGACGGGTTTAGCGCAACCGCTCGCGCGACTATGGTTTTCTGATCTGAGCCTGCATCATCGGGATAAGACCTGTATAGCTCCGATTATCGGACTATTTCTTCGCCCGTCTTGCTGACGTAATTGCGTATTAGTAAGTGATCCTATCCCTTCGTTCGCCACAGGCTTGCTGCCGTTTCGCAACTATTGACACGAACGCTTACTAATTATGTGGACACTCAAAAACCAAGCGAGTTCCCGATATGTCGGGTTTTCTCAAGACTCCATACTACAAGCTTGCACATCGAGCAAGAAATGACCATTCAACTCGAACTTCCGGAAGCCGCCGTGGGCTCAGACGCCCCATACGAACTCGCCGGAAACCTTCCCTATGAATACCCATTGCCGGAAGGCGTGGTAGGTTCTGCTGTGGAATTGTCTGAAAAGACTCCCAAGATTTTTCAGCCCTTGAAAATCAAAAATTTGGTGCTTCCAAACAGAATCGGCGTCTCGCCTATGGTACAGAACGTCGCTGACAACAATCACGCCACAGATTATCACAAGATTCACTATGGCGGGTTTTCTCTTAGAGGCCCAGGTTTGATTACGATAGAAGCTACTAGTGTTGCGCCGTATTCTGGCTGCTCGGTAGTCGACTTAGGAATCTGGAAGGACTCGCAAGCTGAGAAACTCAGGCCCATTGTTGAGTTTGCACATGCCAACACCGCGAAGATCGGAATTCAGCTCGCACACGCTGGTAGGAAGTCGATGCAATCCCCATTGTTTCAGAGTTTGGAGGACTGGGACCCTCGAGGTCGCAAAGACAAGGTTGTGGGCCCATCTGCTATCGCCTATAGACCGGGTGGTAGAAATCCTGCACCCAGGGCTTTGACTGTGGATGAGATCAATGCTCTTGTGAACAGGTTTGGCGAGGCTGCTAGAAGAGCTTACAAAGTTGGCTTAGACTTTGTGGAGATCCACTCGGCACATGGGTACTTGCTCAATGAGTTTTTGTCTTCTCACTCGAACAAAAGGACCGATGAGTACGGAGGTTCTTTTGAAAACAGGATCCGCATTTTATTGGAGGTCATTGATGCCGTGCGGGCCAATGTTCCTGAAGACTTTCCGGTTTTCTTGAGATGGAGTGGCTCTGAGCTCCACGACTCTAACCCAGATGCCTGGACCGTCGACGACTCGGTGAAATTAGCACCAATTGTTGTCGAGAGAGGCGTGGACCTTCTTGATATTTCTGGAGGGGGGAATGACTGTAACGCAGACAGGCCTATTAAGGGATTTGGTAATTTTTTAGACGCTTCACGCAGAGTCAAGGAAGCTGTGGGGAACAAAGCAATAGTTTCTTCTGTAGGAGGCATGCACGATCCCGTAAAGATTAACGAGCTCCTCGAAGAAGGAGCGATCGACTTTGCCTTCGTCGGATCACCATTTATGGTCAACCAGGGCTTGGTTTTCGAGTGGGCTAAGGCTTTGAATGTTGAGTTGCATCATGCCCCATCCCTCTGGCCGATCAGACCTAAGTACGCGGAGATGATAGAATACATTTCCGAGGTCAACGCTAAAAATGAGAAGAAACTGTCGTGATGGAGGGAGGAGATCGGTACTTGGAGCAATGATGTAAGATTATAGATGCGATAAAATATATATAGAAGAACAAAAATATATATTGAAGAACAAAATTATTTCTAGATGAGCTGATATGGTTGGCATGTAGTTGGGCTTCCAAAAATTTAAGCTTCACCAATCAAAGCGCTCAGAAAATTGCGGCCGGAGCAATTGTTCAGGAACAACAGCCTATCCACGTGCACGAGGAGAGAGGGGTTGCCTCACTTATGGCGGGGCCAGCTAGTAGCACAGTGTTAAAAAACGGCACGGTACGAAGATACTAGAGGGCAGGATACGTTTGGACTATCCCTTGCTGGCTTGGCCCCCGACTACTGGTCGCCCCGAGGGCGTACTCATGAGACGTCGCTAGGTAGGGTCCAGTGTTGCCGCCGGCGTAATTTTGCGTAAATCGTAATGACATTACGCTTTTACGCCCCAAGATTACGATTACGATAACTTCCATTTTCGTAAGTCGTAATTTTTCGTAATACGTTTTAATTTTACGATTTTTACAATTCTTTTACGATCTTTTACGATTTATTTACGATTTTCACGGTCTTATAAAGGCGCTTATTAACCAGTGCTGCACATCTTCTTCAGATATTGGGTAAAAGCCCTAAGCAGAAGCACCTAGCATGCACGTGTTTACGGCCGTCAATTTTGTAATAGTCAAATGCTCCACGCTAGTTGATTGAAAAACAAAGAAGAACAACTCGCCTCATTCACACCGCCTTCTCCTACACCCACTTTTATCATTCTGCGTGCTCAATTGCGATGACGGATATCTCTCCGGATGAGTCTTGTTCACAGGCTGGATTCAACCCCAATGAATCGAAACAGCTGGGTTCGCCTGCTTTCAGGTTGTGGTGACAGGGCTATCCTCTACATCGCCACCGCTCTTGATCCGAAGTACAAATTCAAATATTTTCAGACCAAAGAATCATTCCCGCGTGTCTTGGTATGTTTTTATTCCTTTTTTTATAGAAATAAATATGTATTGAAGGATGCCGCTTACCTTAGCCGTGGGCGAAAACTATATATTCTATAGAAAACCTTAACACACTTGATTTTCCAGATGTGTACCGCACATCCAGTGTTTTGTGTTGTCGCCCGGGTTTCGAACCGGGGTCTGAGGCGCAATAGGGTTACTGTTATGATGTAGACCTGGACCTGGGCCTCCGGCCCTGGTCCTGCACGTAGCCTGTGTAGTAGAGCGGTAGGCAGTAGCCCGAGGGGTCGTGCGTGCCCCAGGGCAGCGCACGGCCCCGAGTGCGGACCGGCGAACAAGGGCGCCCCTACGGACGCCCGGGAGTTGCCAGGTCAAGCCTTAGCTAAAGATAGTCCTAAGCATAACCAACAATACATATACTCCCCTCTAGTACCTCTATACTAGGCCGTTTCTTAACAGTTACACCTTGACCGCTGCACCACACGAGTCAAGTATATTTGCTCTCTAAAAATTGGAACAATTTATTTAAAAACACAGTATATTCTGTAAATCGATTCATTGAAGCCAATAAATACAAAAAAAATTAATTTTTCATAAAAGTTGATTGATTTTGGCTTAACTATCAAGATGAATTACCGTAGCCATTACAAAAAGCATTTCAGCATGAAAAGAAAGTGGATTTCGAGTACTCTTATTCTTGATTCTAAGTATCCTGCATAGAAACCTTTTCTGGTTGCATACCACTCCATTGATCAAGATAGGATATTGAAATTCCTCTAGCCATCATTAGATGTCCATGTAGTCGTTTTAATATAGGTAAGCCTACATGTTACAAAGAGAAAGTAAATTTCAATGAAATTTTAACATCGAATTTAATTAGAGCATACTAGTTTTATATGTTGAACAGTGTTTTGATCATGTTTTTGCATTGCTCATACTATTTATGTCCAGTTGGACCGCTGTATTTATTCAGTGTGAGTATCTTCCCAATCGCTTAGCTCTTTCTCCAAATCTATAAAGCTTTCATATAGCTCCGTCAGCAACGAACGCTCAGACGGACAACCATATGCTTCATCGTCAAGGAAATTGTTGAGTGAAACCGCGACTAGCACGTGATCTATGTCACCTGAATGTCATGTGAGCAGCGGTTAAAGTCACAAGAATTGATTTAAAATTTAAATAAAATTCCCAAATTCAATTGAAATTGAAAAAGTGCCAAGTATGTACTGCCCTCAAGCTCTCTGCTTCGCCTAATAATTTTTTCATGTCTCTGAACATTTGTGGTGAGCTCCTATAATTATTTACATGTATTTTTATGCAGATATCGAGTTATTCATTTAGCGCGATATTCATTTCTCGAGGTTTTACTGTTATAGTTAGCTTTGTCTCTTTATCAGTGAAAAGCTCAATAAATACCATTAGTTTTATTTATGGTGAAAATGGAGGTAGAACTTTGATAACTGAGCAGTAAGCTAAATATGCCCCACTGATGGGCTATAGCGCTCATTTCCTTGTCTAATAGTTTTCACAGCTAGACTTAATAATTTGACACGCACGCACATACTTGCCCACGATAGTCGAGTCTCCTGTCGTATTCATACCGTGCATTGCCGCTAGACGCGCTATCAAAGAATTCCTAGTTGAGATGATTCTATAAAGAGCATCTCTGAATAGTACAATGAGTTATTATAGCTTTTTATATTGTCCTGGGGGTTTACAATTACGACAGAGTCGCTTTTGGAATTTGCAGCTAGGCAATACAAGATGGGTCGTCGCTCAGTCATTTTGCTCATCTACGCTCTGATCTGCTGGATTCAGTGAAAAAAACTCGTGCATTTCCCCGATTATTGAGCCCCCATCTCTGATGTATTTTCTATTTGGACTTGCCTATTTTCAGTCGGAAATCCAAGACAGCGTTTTATGTGTCCATTCTCGCGCAAGAATGACCCCAGACTGGCTAGAGCTGTGCGCTCATTCACTCAATTGCAGTGTCCTATTCTCTATTTCCGGGCTGTAAAATCGTAACATAGTCCCGTGCTTCACATGCAGTTGTGACTTATGTAAAGCTAGCGTGCCTATGGCGAACCCGGTTTCGTCAAAGCTGTAAACGTCGCTCTGAACGATCCAAGACTCGTCAGGTGCCGCTTCCACGCTATTGAGCCAAATTTAGTATTCTTCCGGAGTTTCGCCTTCCGCAGGAACGTATTCAAGTGGTTTTGCAACCCTACTCTGAAGTTCATTGTTCTGTTTCAAGTATCTTGTAGGCCAATTGACTCCACTTTTTTTAGAGGCAGCGTGCCGTGACCCGCGAGAAATATGTTGGCCATTTCTCGCACGTGACATCGCCGAGGAGGGTACCCAGTCAAGACTTGATATGGAATTCATTCCTCGAGTTGTTCTGCGCTGACATCTTTCTTGCTAAGGATACTAACGTAGCGTTTTCGAAAATAAGTGGAGAAACATTCAACCGACGTGCCAATTCAGTAAATAAGCATGAACCGCCACCTCTTTTTTCGGCAATGGCCAAAGCAATACTATCTTCTCGATGGATGATAACTTTAAACTGCATTGAATACATTTTGGTGGAGAAAACGCGGTATACGTTTACGAAAATGTTATGAGAAACGCATCTAGAGGGTCGCCGGTGAGTGGTGATGCACGTTATACACTTGTCTCATAAGAAGAATCCTCCGCATTGACAAATCAAGAGAGTATTGCATCAGGCCTCGAAGAATGCCCCAAAGAACTAGCTACTCACGGTCATCAACTATTTGGATACCGGCGAAGTATAAAAATTAGTAATCTCTGACAAGGAAAGCAAGTCCATCAGCTTACCAAATTTTATGCCGCGTTCGGCGCGATAGATTTCCGAGTCACCCGAACTTTTCTTGGACACGCGCGGGAAAAATGCGAAACAAAAACAGGTTTGTACAGCGTGTTGGCGCATTTACCAAAGGGCTTTTTAGTCGAAGCTAATTTAGCACGAGTCTTATTGATCAGATTTCGAGCCCGCGTCATCAATGTACTGGTTGTTTGTTGTTCTCGTCGATTTTCTCCACTCCGTCTCATTAAGTTACTGTGATAATTCATCATACGAACGGGTCGGGTGACAAATGTGTACACATGTATTTCTCGCGCCGAATAGCAACAAGGGCGGCCAAGGGCCAGCCCGGTTCCTTTTTTCTTTTTGTGTCTTAAAAATAGCTGCATTGCGCTGATTTTATCTTAATGCGGACGATCTGCGCAGATAAGCCTTAAGAAATCGCCCGAATCGGGCGGCGATACATACAGGATACAAAAAGAAAAACACGTTGTCCTGGGGAAGCGTGTGGCTGAGCTCTCGAGACTCATAGCGGGGAAAAAAAAATCACACTAAAATATAGCTGGCCCAGCACAGTGCAGTTTCTTTTGGTGCTAGCCGATTACGGGGTCTGGAGAGTGTTCGGTGATCCGAAATAAGTAAAAAAGGCAATTCGCGTCGATATCGGCCTACGCTTTTGGAAACATCTATCGGATGCGATTCCAACCAAGAATTTTCATCATGCGGTCTCCGGGCCGCATTTTCGCAATCGCGCCTCACCTGACAACCGGAAATTCGCTCACTTCCTTCATTTGAAATAATGGAAACATCATACGATAGGCAAGAGCTGTTTGAAATAGGTTTTTGGTATTTGCATGGTTTTGAGCTCAAACAATCCCCAAACTAGAGGAGAACACGCTTCTCACGTATGTGTTCGTCACCGTAATGTAAATCCTCTTTGCTCGTGAATTTCGGCCCTCCGTAAAAGCGCACTCATTTTCTTGGCACAAACATATTTGATCGAAGTGTATACGTGGATTGAAAAAAGTCTGGCCTCATGTTCTCGTTCACGAAGAGTATGCTGACCTGAGGTGCTCGATGCTGGGCCATATTTTATTAGTTCAGTGCTCACCTAGCTCGCCAAATCACCTAGGCGTAAACTATATTTGAAACTTCATCTTCGACTTAGGAATGAATACCCAACAGATTTCTGAACGGGTGATAACGTGATATTAGCCGATCGAATTTTGCGAGGGAGATGTTTGAAAGTAAGCCCATAGCGGACCGAAAATTTGACAAGATCAGGCGCAAACTACCAGCTGTAGTTTTTCATTGATGATGCAGAGAAGATGCCATTTTTAACTGATAAACAGGCCTTTCGAGATTTTTGCATCCTTGAGTCATAGAAGCCAGCAGCTGGAAAGCTTCCGTATCATTGAGGGGAAGGATACAAGGAAGAGATACATGGACGCGAGCGAGCGAGACTCGGTGTTAGTCGCAAAAGTTTGTGCTTGTTTATGAAGCATTGTCTCTCCAATTGTCGAGCTGAGGTGCGTTAGGGGCTCTGCTCGGCTACGTAAGAAGTGTATTGGGCTATCAGAAAGCGTAATTCTTAGATTTTATGGATGGAAGATCAATACCCGGGCGAGTTGATTTTCATGTGAATAAACGTTTGGCGTGGTTCAGTTGTGGTACTATGAACTTTCCATTTCGAGATTGAGGAGCCTGAAGTTTTTTAAAAGGAACGTGCACCCGCTGAAGCTCTTGTTTCGATTTTGCCGCATTGCAATCAGTGTTGCGAATTATGCGCATATTACGCCACGATTAGATTTACGAATTGCGAGGCCAACGTAATCAACACCATAATTCAAAATACGTTTTTAAGAGCCATCGTAATCATCATCGTAATAGTAACTGCTACACTACGCCGGCTACGTGCGGGACCAGTGCCCGAGGCCCAGGTCCAGGTCTAAATCGTAACATTTTTCGTAAAACTTTTCGTAAGTTCTCGTAGAGAATTTCTAATTGATTTAAGGAACCTAATCATAATCTTACTGCAACAAAAAACCGTAGTTCAAATCCAAAGAATGAAAATACGCTACCGAAAATTTCCAAAAAATGTATGAGACAGTGATCAGCTAAATTGCTCCTACTTGTGGGAAATCTCTCCACTTAGCACTTTAAGAATGTGTTGAAAGTATAGATTTATGTATTTAATTACTTCGATGCTATGCGCCACTAAGCTTCGGTGGAGATCTTAGTGAAATATATATTTTTTCTGTCAAGTGGAGTGATGTGTGAAGGAATGAGCTGGTTCGTGGCCAAAAATGCTGCTCGAAAACAAACAATCCATCCGATCATCAAGAATGCATGTACTTATCCGCTCTCGACAACTTCATCAGCGTTAGCTTGCATTCGTCATCATCGTTGTCCTTGTAACTCTCGCGACCCGTACACGCAGAATGGTGAGAGCGGGCTTTTTATAAGGCGGCATGAATAGGGCAAGCTGTTCTCATATATTCTTCTATTCACTCAACGAGCGGAGAACATTTACGTACTACAAATATCACGACCGTGAACACGTGCATTTCAGGTGCCTCTGCTCAGGGCTTTAACCCAATATCTGAACAAGATGTGTAACACTGATTGATGAGCGCCTAACTGAAAAAAGGCCTTGAAAAAATCTTAAAAAAACGTAAAGGAAAACGTAAAGAAAACCCTAAGAAACATAAAGATAAAACATATTACGATAAAGTACGATTTAAGAAAATGGGAGTCTTCGTATTCGCAAATCGTAATCGTAAACTCGTTGCGTAATGTCGTAATTTGCATTACGATTTACACAAAATTACGACAGCGCTCAACACAGATCGCAATTAAAAGCAATGCACGGAAAAGTTCACGTACTGACGCATCGCAAAAAAATTTTCGAAACGAGCTGTGATTTGCGTGAAATTTATCGGAGAGATCAACATGGTTGGGAATGGCTTCAACTCAGGTTGGTGCAGTCTCTTCATAGAGATATCGAGCTGTTTACTGAGGATCATTCTTCTCGAAGAATTTGAGAGCCAAGAGGGCTCTCAGCAAGACGCCCTGATTTAATAAGTGTATTAAGCTATATAGCCCACACAAGAAGCGTCTACAACCACCAATGATAAAAAGAAGTATCCTACACGAAGGTGTCCTCGTCGGTTACCAGCTATTCAATTGCTTTGAGAACTTATTAGCTCCACTAGTCGGGCATGTCTATGTTTATATGCAGGATGTAATATTAAACCGCGAAATCTTTCGCCGAGTCGGGCCTTGACGACACGCGATTTTTTTTTATTCTGCTACAGTCAATCAAGAAAATATTTGATAGTAACTCATTGATAATCAAAAGGAATATTATAGAGAAGAGAGGCTTACCAAACGGATCACGCGGAAGAATTCGAGTGCTTCACTCAGGTTTTGGTCCCTTTGTCTTTTTCGGGTATGGAGCCGAAAGCTTAGCCGGAGTGGACATGCGGAACCATGCATGTTTACGCGAGAGCGAGATCGACGAGCACTGTTTCCTTTACTCACACAAAAAATGCATTAGAGCACTTCGATTCTAAAGAAAGTGATACCTTTTCCGAAAACGCAACCAAAATTGGATGATGATAATACAATTATAACTTCTTACCGAGCTTCTCGGATCAAATTTACACTGTAGTTGCATTCTTGTGAGGCCCCGATCCGAACACAATTTTGTGCAGGTCAGAATGTTCTTCCAGTATGCCCCAAGCCGAATCTAGAATCAAATCCAGCTGTGAGTAATTGAACCTGGGAAAATGAAGCCGACATGATGGCTCGTGCAAAAGATACCATTAATCAGAGGATCTAGCTAAAGACTAGCCAAACTGACTGAGCATTATACAGTGTGTTTCTAAATTGGTTCTGGGTTTTGCTTTTTAAATCCCTCTCAAGTCGTGCAACCACAGCGGAGAAGTCATTTTTTGTCATGAGCTCGCGTGTGAAAGTTCTTGCCAAGGAGAAAGATTTGCTTGGTTCGTTGCCCGGCTACATGAAGAGCAAGCATTATTGATGAGTGTTATAGATAAAATAGTTTCCGAAGAATCGTAGGCCATTTTGCAATCCTTCTAGCAGGTCTTTCTAACCACTTATCTCAGGAGTCTAGCACGTAGGATATATGATACCAAAGAGCGAGTGGCTGATTGGTACTAGCGAGATTTCTCCCTTTAGGCACAAACAGAGTTGCGCTTTCGGCGAATTAGTCGAGGCATAGCATAAGCCTTGTCCTTGCCCGATCTTTCCGCGCACTCCTGCATAACGGCGGAGGATCCTGCACTTGGATTCCCCATCCTTGACTCTATTTCTCTTGAATCCTGCTCACATCCTTGGCAATTGTCGCGTTTTCGAACCGTGTATATGTTGTAGGCATCGCCGAGAGGGGTGCGTTCGTAAAAATAATTTAAATGTGCGAATTGCAAATTTGCAGACGGCCAAGGGTCTGCAAGAACGTCTAAAACGGAATCTGTAAAAGTTCCCCTTCCGATTGCTTGAACCGGCAACACCCGTCTGCTCGGATATACCAACATTGAAGTTTCCCACCAGACATCAAGAAAGGCATCAATTTTTCGCACTTGTTTTTCTAATCGGACCAGCCGTGCTTTTGCTGATAACCAGT